>ML377981.1:0-48669 GCA_005239525.1 Nicotiana knightiana | reverse complement strand
TAAATTCCTGTATTACTTGTCGACCACGTACACTTGCGTGTGCATTGGGAAACCAACCAACAATACACTTGGTCACTAAAACAAGCATTAGCGTGATTTATCCATTAGGTTAGTATCTAGGCAAAGGCTACATCCCTAGGCTTTTTTCCCATTTGATAAAAGCAATAAAAACAGTTACTAGATTTCTAGTTTCTTCAATTTAGTTTAAATTTGTTTAGTTGATTGTAGACTTCGAAAACAACAACTTTGTGTTGGAAGCCCAATTGAGTTATTTCACGTACTCTCATCAAGTGTTTACTCTAACACCCTTTATAAACTCCCTGTGGAACTCGACCCAACTTTTGTTGGGTACTATTCTTCCAACGACCGTTTCCACTCACTATTAAGTGCAGATTGGACGTGGATCAATTATCATCATCATATTATACCCAGCCTCGAAGAGTACTCGATAAAAACATACATGTCCATTATAATGCTCGATAAAACCCAACAGATCAGTTGTTTCTGAATAGGTGTCATACAGGCCGACTATATCGCAGCTCAGTAGAGTAAAATAGGCACATATATATAATGCATGTTGGACTCATGGGAATCACATTCTGAACCTCTTGGAGTGACGTAAGGTCGGTAACCTCCGTATACGTTATTAGAGCTAACTCGTCATCATGAGTCTTATAAGAACTAGGAAATACCAACAACAATGATAACATAACAATAAGAGAAGTAACATCAACATCAATCATTCCATAAGAAGGGAAACAATGTAAATAATGCTAGCTTCTAAAAGTGGAGTATCTTTGGAAGCTCGTTTGATTATGTTACGTACAATCAAAGTTGTGAAAAAGAAAAAAAGGGATAACCTCACATACCTTGCATATACTGCAACCTCAAGCATGCAAATGTCAGGCCTCCTTAGCCTACAATAAGAGAAATGATACAATCGTTATCGTTTAAGTGTCGTAACTATTATATATCAATTGCAACCTATTATACGATACAACAAGAAGCACCTACCATATTTATATGACTTCCCATAAGTTAAAAAAAATCACCAAACAGCCCAAACAACTTCAATAATAGTCATATTAAGCCTCCCAAACAGTCCACCAATCAACAAAATTACTAACAAGCCTTTCAATGGATATCTCACATGTTCTTGATTCAACGGCTTAGACGCAACTTGGATAAGCTTAAATATGTGTATAATAAGAGGTTACTTATCTTTAAAAAGATAGAAAAACTATAATTTGAGCTTACTTTACCACAAAGTATCCTTCCAGCGCAACTACAAGAACAAAGAAGTGAAACGAGCAAGCACTTCAGGTTTCTCAGCACTTGAATCACTTTGGAAGATTTGAAATCACCTAAGGTTGATATGAAAACCTTGGGAGATTATTTTAAATAACTTAAACCACTTAAAACAACCCCCACACGAGAAACTCATTAGCGCCACGGGATTCCCAACACTTGATTTGTGTTGGTTGTCCTTTGTTTGGTCTTGGATCATGAGATAAAGTTGGGAGAAGGTCTTTAGGTTTCTAGGGTCTTAAGGGAGTCAAAAATAATGAGCGAAAACGGGTTGTAGGCATCACATATATAAATATATCTCAACCGACTAACTGGTTCCCATAGTGAGCTGCTTGAGTGGTCTCGCGAAAATGAAATTATCTCTCTACTCGAATGTCGTATCAATGAACGGTTTAATGCATTAGAAACTTATTTCTTCGATTCAATTAGATACTTAAACTTTAAACCCTTACGATACTTCCTTAAAACTAATGTTAACACATTATTATGTTTGTAAAGGTTCTTCAATTCCCCGGATCAAGTTGATTCACTTAAGAAGAATTCTAACATGAAAGTACGGGAAGTAACATCCTTCCTCCCTTTGGAACGTTCTTCCTCAAATGTAAAGTAGTCTTAGAGGAGAAACTAGCTCTTATGGATTTTAAGGAAATTTTGATAGAGTCTCCTCCGTAAATAGGACTATCACATACCTTGTGTGCAAGTAATTGTGCTCCTTAAAACACTGCAATGCTTCTATACTAAAAATCATTTAATCAAAGAATGAGTGTTAATGTGAATCACATAACATGGCCTAAGAAAATACATGGTTAAGATACAGTTGTTAAGGATCTTCTATCTGGAATAACTGAGGGTACTTAGTATTCATTTCTTCTTCGACTTCCGATGTCTTTCCTTCGATGTTGTTATTCCTACATGATATCTTTACAGAAGTCACTTTATTGGTCCCAAACTTATGGACATGCTGATCTAAAACAACAACTAGAACCTCTTTGTAAGACAGGTTCTCTATAATTTGAACCTCATGTTCTTCTGCAACATAGATTCCTGATTCATTTATAGCTACTGGAATCTTCTCATAAGATCGAGCCTCTATTACTTGTATACCTCCTAAAGCATTTATTAAATGTTGAAACATGATAATAGGGTGAACGAATCCTAATTCTGAGTGAAAATTCAAGTTAGTCCATTCACTAGGTAGTTTGGAGTGGCTTTATATATGTCTTGAGTAGCTTGTCCCATTATGTTATTATGCTATTCGTGAGCAAAATTTTCAAGAATACCTCATTATTAACTTGAGATTTCCATAAGTAACATTGTCGCGTGCTGGGGTTCGATCTATGATGCTTCTAAGCATAAATACTCTTGAATAAGGCTGAATTTCTATAACTTGATACAATAAATCCGGTCGACAATTCTATCTTTCAAACTATCTTATGGGGAATCTACATTTTCTTCTGCACCATGCTTTATAAGTAGCTACTCTCTGCAGTTTAAAATGTATCCTTATGATCCTCTAGCATGTATAGATACCACTAAAGTTATTTTTGTGTGCTACTCAATAGTCGGTAATTGATAATCCCATCTTTCCGTAGAATTTGGCATCTTACCCAAGTTTCTTGAGAGGAATTTCAGAAGTTATTTGTAATTAAGCACCTCTATTAATCGTAATCAAGGTGGAAATGTTATGTACCCGATCCACCATTTGCACCCTTCCATTTTACATAACCTTTAGTAACTTGTCCAGTAAAAGTAAACTGATTTTTGTCAAACTAATTACAGTCATCCATGTGGAATCGAACTTGCTATATTTGTAACGAATCTTATGCTAATCGCTTCTCATTTCCATATTGGATTACATTATTTAGTATCAATCCATTGGGTTCCTGATATTCTATTTTGTCCGATTAGCAATTGGAATATTAAGCCACGAGCCCTACAATGATTTTCTTCATGTTGTCCTACCAATGTTATCCTTTGACCTCATGGTATATCTTCGACATTCTGATATGAATAGAATAGCATGAATAATGAACCTCTATCATAATACGCATTCGTCCATGATATCCCTCCTTCATTAGACCCAAAAGTTGTAGTTTCCTCTTGCCGAATACCCCTTTTAACTTTTCCTTAAACGGGAATATTCCCTATATATAAGAGATAACTGACATATTCCAGGAAATTATACCTTTATTACTGAATCTGCCAAGCGTATTTCGAGCTTGTTAATTGGTAAAGACCTCTAGTCAACCCTTTTTCCTTTTGGGCTAGCTCATTTATCAAATCGCCCGTGACTTAAGACTAAATGCATCCATTACAATCTTGATTCTGATCTATTTAATCTAGTTCTAATCCTTCTTGTACTAATTGAGTCATCATACTCGAGTCCCTCTCTATCTCTATATGATTGTTCTTCGTTCTTCTTTTAATCTTAGTAATTTCCTTTGGAGTCATGTCTTCCAACTTTAACACATTCTTCAGTTTAACATTCTTATGTATAAAGTGTTTGACTACGCTTATATTCAATTTATAAACCAATATCCTTTGTACCTGTGCATTACTTTAAAGTTGCTTATACTTCTTTCTACCCAATCCTCCCATCTCTTCATTGTTAAATAAGAATGTTCTCGACTTAGTGCTCTACCACCTTGTCTCCCCCTTAGGGAAATCGTTCAATGTTTCATGCTTGAAGTCCTACCCATCTTTATGTCTTCCATAGGTCTGTATTCCTAGTAGCTTATGATTGACCTATGGGTAACCTTTTCTTCCCCTGAGACCATTTATAGGGATCAATAATATGTTCTTGCTGGTATGCTTTTTTCGATGAGTTTAACTTTAGTTCACATGTCCTGCCAAGGAGATCTTTATGAATTTCTGTCAGGGTTCTTCTACCACTAATCCTCTTCCTCCTTATACTCATTCACTCATTCTATCATTGCTATGCTAGCAAGCATAAGAGTCCTTTGAATCTCTAATCGACACCTTAGTTCTAGTTTATCCTAATTCACCATCCGATAATTGCACCTCGCATCTGTATGGTTAAATTAACCTTCTGATAATCCCTGTTAAAATTACTAATCCACTTTTAATGAAAAAAGGGCCCATACTGGTTTATAACCTCAGAGCTTACTTGCCTATAAAACTTATTATATCTATACTTTAGCCTATGTCCCTTAATAGTCTTCCCTATTCATTCGTGTTGTTCGATTTGGTTTCATAAAACCTTTCACAACATTCCACTTCTCGTCTCCATCGAAGTAATTTCAACAAAATATCCTTGATTCTCGACTTCCGGTACTCTAACTGACCTCATTTTTAGTCGTCTAATATTACTTTACTTATCTGATATCCCCTTAAGTTGTAGAACCTCCCTGATGATATTTTTCGCATGTTGCGCTTATATTTACTATATTTTCATTTCATAAGGGTCAGAAACTATGCATATGAGCCTCCCCGCACCGTCGGGTAACGTTCTACTAGTTAGTATGAATATTATAGAAAAATAATGGGCCGTGTATTTGTACTCAAAAAGTAATCTCTGTAGTCAACGCTCCATCTCTACTCCAATCTTGGTCTTTATCCTTAAGTGTTAGACATGCTCGTATCTTGTGGCTCTTAATTCCACATCAAAACAAACACTCATTCATACATAACATTGGTCGGCATGCGCATGACTTCACTGATGAGACAATAGTCGGGGCAACTCTACTCTACCTATACTAACCCAGTCTGCTACAACCTACCACTGCCCGATAATCCTCTATAATCATTAACTACCTTGGCCTTGTTAGTCTATCCCATAGCTTCATCAGAATCGTCTCTTGACAATATAGACGGCTCTCGCTCTCTGAATTACTTAAGTTGTAAATTTCTTGACTCTTAAAGTACTTTATTACAATCAGGAATCCTCGGGTGACGCCAATCTTGAGAGGCTACTAAGTGCATCGATACATGTACTACTTTTCTCACGTCTTAATCTGACGGAGCCAGTGGTGGAACTGGTTGAGCTAATGATGCTGGAGCCTCCATCATCCCAACTATTACTCGTGGAACTGGGGCTATCTAAGGGAGTGACTCACCCTGGTCCTCAGACGGATTTGTCTCAATAGAGAGCGTACCTCTTATACCCCCTCCCAATCCTTCCTTAACATCCCGACTAGTTGCAGCTCTTCTGGGTAATGATACCTTTGTACAACCTACATCAACGCATACATTAAACTCGATTCTCTATAACTCAGCTCTTTCAAACGATCTAGATCATGAAAGGAAAGTAACTATCCTAAATGTCTCGCAGCCTCCTGTTTATAAGTTTGGCGCGCAACACACCCATAAACAAGACTTTTCTAAACACGACTTATAGACATCCTAGGACAGACCTGCTCTAATACCAAGTTCACGACCCAAACTAGAGCGCCGCGATGGGCACTCGGGCTTTACTTGTCGAGCATCAATATAACATATCATTAAGCATACTATCATGCGTAAATGGGCCTGAAGGGCTATCATGAGATAAATCGAACATAGCATAAAGAATACTCGATAAAGGACAGTCCCAAAATGATATACATGAGATACACATAACTACAAGGCTGAATAAAATATCTATACACATGACATTTGTCTAATAACCTCTAAGGAATACATAAATTACATAAGGCCAGGACATGGACCCTCTGATCACGCTCAACTATGTCTATTAAAAGACTAAGTGGGCGTTGCAAATCTAATCCGGGTATTTTTCCCATAGTCGAATCCCACAGGGAATTAACGTATCAAATGTCGTCTTTAGATTACTAAATTCTCAATAATCAACTTTCTCAAAAGTTATGACTATCACTTAGTGGTGTTTTTACTACTACAGCTGGACAAAATTAATAAACTAAAGATTAACTAACAATGAGGTGTAAACAATTGTAATAAAGGTCTAAGGTTATGGGTTCCCCCGTTGGTGAACTTCCTCTTGTATACTTCCTATAGTTTTGATTTAGTTGTATCTATCAATCATGAACACTCCAGCTACCATAAATCTCTCTCAAGTGATTATGATAATTTACTAGACGCACTCTCTCAAGTTACGCTAGCTAGATTGCATTACAGTTCACTTTAGATTGCACTCGAGGTATCATTATCTCTAATCCAACCTCTAAACCCTCGGTTATGACTCTCGCCTATACTACGGGAGTGGTGTTGTTAAAACAACTACCTAAATATGCACTCTCTCTTAAGTAGATACATAATAAATAGGCACAGCTAATTGAGGGCCCTTCAATCAACTACAACAAGAACGTAGTTGAAAAAATAGAGATTAACAACCAACCAAAATTATATTAATATCACAATAAAGTCATCCCCCAACGGGTTCCACCAAAACCTTAGATTAGAAAAGTTAGCGACTCATAACAATAATGAAAACTACAAAAGAATTCATGAACAATGACAAAAATCACAAGAGAAGGAGATATGGATTGATGCTCGATTGCGCTCCTTGCCTCTTGCCCTTGCTTTTCTTGTTCTAAAACCTAAACCTTGATTGTCTACTCCTTTGGGCGAATTAAACCTTTTATAGGTTAAGTGGATTGGCCCCGAACTTCCAAAAATACCCTTTCAACTTATTTTTCCCGTATGGACTAGCGCGGGCGTGCTAGTCTCGCGCTACAGCCCGCGCTAGTTGAGTTTAGCACTGCCCGGAAGATCACTGGACTAGCGTGGGCGCTCTAATGCCCGCGCTAATGGGGTTTCATTCTTTCCCAAGCGTCTTCATCCTTCAAGTCATCCATAAATTATCCCATGGGGTTGTTCTTCTTCAATTTCGCACAAATCACCATCCTAAGTCCTCAATAGTGCATTGTACTTTTGTGAAACACAAAAATCACAATTAGAGCCAACTTATCATCATTTAATAATCGTTAAGACAGTGAAGCATCATTAAGTTAGAGCATAAACATATGCTAAACTATGTGAATTTATCTTGTTATCAACACCCCACACTTAAATCATTGCTAGTCCTCGAGCAATCCACTATATCCTACAAGGCTTCTTTCCCTAAACACTTCCCTACGGTATCACACCACGAACATTTTACAAGCATTGTACCTAGCAGTGTAACATCTATGCCTCAAGCGATGACTCTCACATGCCCATGCTATACTCTTACTTCCTCAAGATACTCTACAAGGAGGTCAAGACTACCTCTATGTCATGAATCACGTGCCCTCACATCACACAATTGAGAGTAGTTCCACAAAACTAATATTAAGAACAAGAAGGAAATTTAGGTAGGAAGTATTCACTCACTCTCAAAAAGAACATTCATATGCCACAAAGATACACCATAGGCTTGTCTGTAGTGTAATACTCTACTAATCGAATCCATTCAGTCTAAGATCAATTAGGTCTTCATTAGGTTGTAGTGTAGGCTAAGGGACGGGTAGGATATCTTTAGATATAGTGACTAACCTCCCTAAGCACTTTTAATACAACTACTGTAGCTTTCAGCCCATTCTTATGTTTGGCCAAAATTTCCACCACTCTTTTTAATTTACCCCCAACATTTCATTAGGTTCATTTGTTTCTTCAACTCACCACCCATCAATGACTGTATTTATTCATTGTCCTTCTTTTTTCCTGTATTTTTTTTTCCAGTGGTGTTCGTTCTTTTATGCTTCGCACCATCTTCCTATTTCGCTGATTCCACTCAAAAACCAGACCACCACCCACACTTAGACTTTTACATGTTCTCTACAATTCAAGTGCTTATAGGAGGTATAGGGTTCAAACAATCAGGCTATTCAAACAATTGGGTATGGTTTGTAATGTGGTTGCTAACAAAACAGGCTTATAAGCTCAAAGGGGTTAACTATGATGAATTGCAATCAGGTGGATACATATTTATGTCTGGCTTAACAAAGAAATGCCTATATCACTTCTACGACTGAACAAACTACTATTTCGCTTTGCACACACACGGGGCAAATTCTAGGTATCAAATGTGGACATAGAGTACAATGTAAAATACCTTACACACACATGGCACATAATTCACTCCAAATTGGTTCCTCAAGACACTCCATTGAGCATTCAAGTATGTTACAGTATGCAAAATTAAGGCATTCTACAAGATTCAACCAATGATCCTAAGCGTCACACTCTAGGTTCTTTGGTGTTCGGGTGTAACACACCAAGGATGTATTTTATCATTCAGCTCCTTGCCCAAAAGAGTCCTAACAACTAAAAAAAATAAAAAGAAAACTAACTATACCCGGTTCAAGCTAAACCCTTGGAAAAGAACCGTGGTCAAAAGAAAAACTAAGGGGGAGTTACTACACTAACTAAAAAGAATAAAAAATCTTTGTTTTGATGTTTTCTTTGGACTAACTTCCCTCAAGAAAATTGCCTAAGATGTCCGTCATCAGGAAGAGTCCACTACATTTTCTATTTTTTTTTTTATTGACTTACACCCTCAAGAACCCCGTCGAAGGGATCCGTCGTCGGGCCAAGACGATTTAATTGATTATACCCTATATACATCACAACCAAAACAAAAACAACCTTAACTAAAGCTTAACGAAAAGAAAACATGAAATACAATTCTACCAAGTGAAATAAAAAAATAAAGCAAACAATTAACAAATGTACAACATACAACAAACAGGGAATCCTTCCCTCACCCCATACTTATAATGAGGACACGTCCTCATGGACAATGAAAATACAGAGTAAGGTAAGGGGACTTCCCTGACAGCTCAATCTTGTTCGGAGACAGTGCCTGGGTCCACGTTACAAGCACGACCCAGGGCACGTAGCCAGCCCATAAACTTCTTTTCAGACTTCTTTTGCTGGGTGGCCATCTCATCAACTCGGGTCCCCATTTCATTCACTGAGGTCCTCAACCCAGCCACGTCTTGCTCTAGGTGATCCAGTCGCTGTCCCCGACTGGCCCTAGATGGGCCTCTAACATTCGTAGCCTGCTCCTGAACGGGCTGCTCCTCCTCCATGTGCTCAGTGTCCTCACCTCCCTGTTGAGGCTTCTCCCCCGCTTCATCTTCCTCAGAGTCATGCCCTACTAATTCCTCATCTGCCACCACTGCCTCCTTGCCTGTAGTAACTCTTTTAGCTTTGAAGGGATGAACCTCAGGCATCTGGCCATCTACAGCAAAGTCGCCTGGCACCCCAGCCGCAGTGCACAATCGAGTAACAAGTGTCACACCTCATTTTTCACCTACCCCCGAATTAATGAAGGGGTAATAAGAGAGTTTTTCCATTTTACGTGACATTATTCGGATTTGGGATTTATTTATTTATTTTAGAGTCGCCACCCAGCTTTTGACGATGTTCCGGGACACCGTGTTATTTAAAAATCCCAAACCGAGGAAATTTTGACTCTGTTTTAATTTGTCTGCGACCAGAAATCCGAGTAAGGAATTTTGTTAACCCGGGAGAAGGTGTTAGGCATTCCCGAGTTTCGTGGTTCTAGCACGGTCGCTTAACTATTAATATTTGGCCTAATTATCTGATTATTTATATGTTTTAAACCTATTGTGCTTTTAGCCTTTTTCATTTTTTGGCCGCTTTTATGGATTTATTTTGAAACAAGTCACGATGGCGTGCACTTGTTTGTTTTTGGACACATTATAACTGCGCCACATGAAATGCACCCACAATTACAACATGTGATTTTTATTAAAATTTGAAGTTGAAGACGGGGAATGAGTTGTCGCACCCGAGTGCAGATTACGTAGTCAAGACTATGGTCATGACAGTTTTAAAGTGCCTATTTGAGGCGACGTTTGATTATTCTTCAGGTTTTTCTATTTGAAATAACATTTTTAGTTTTAAAATCAATTAGGACGTTTGTGGATTTATCTTGGATAAGTTACGATGGTGTACACTTGTTGTTTTTTGAACACATGGCAATCACGTCACATGAGATGCACCTGTGGTTGCTGTATGCGTTTTATTAGTTGTTTGGAGTGAGGGTCGGGGGCATGAGTTGCCACTCCCGAGTGTAGGTTAAGGTAATTTGAGGTAATACTCGATTTTGTCTAATTTCAAACTAAAAGTATTCATTCTACCTAAGAATTGCCTAAAATAATGTCCAATAGCCTAAAGATAACATGTTTCGGGCTATGGCCATATTTTAGCCCCAAATTATTTCAACTCTTTTGGCCAATCCTAATTGTGTCTAATTAACAAGAAGGGATACATATAGTTTGAACTAACATCACTAGGGATAAGAATAGTAGGAACGTTTGCACAAAATATAACCGGAATCTGCGTTTTAGTGTTATTTTCAGTCATCATTTTTTTGAAAAAAAAAATTACACTCATATACATTCAAAGATTTTCCAAATTGTGTACAAGTAAATCACCAGATTTTCAAGGATGCAGATTATCAAAAGTGAAAACTTGGTGTTTGAATTTTGTAGTCTAGGCCTAATCTATAGTTTCTTTTATCAGTCTGAATATGAGCATGTGTCACTGGAATTGAAATTCTTTTGTAAAGAATATGTTGCATACGTTGATTTCAGAGAGTTTGCTAGGTGCGAAATGAATTAGGCATGATAAACTCTACCTTACATTGATGGTAACTATAATCGTGATAGCCATTTTCAAATCAGCGTGTTTATAAAAATCCTATACATGCCAGCTTAGATATACACTCAACTTCCTACTGTTGCCATGCTACTTTAGAGACAGGGATTGGATTATAATTCACTAATAAAAACAGCCTACTTTTCAGAGAAAAAAAAACAAACACAAATAGTAAGCAGAATTTAAATATATACAGTCCAGTCTTTAATTACAATGATTCTAAAAATGAATATAGTTAATTACAACTTCGACTGCTACTGTCAACGTGCATTTTTGAAAGACAGAAAAATTTAAAATGACAAGTCTAGCTAAATTATCTGTCTTGAATCCTTTCAAAGCCATGCGTTCGAGCTTTCATTTGTAATCTGTAGAACACCTCAATTAGATGAGTGTGTTATGCACCCATTGGACTAAACATGACTATGATAGGAAGTCGAGTTTAAATCGGATGATGCTTATACTAAGCTAAAAAAATAGAACTACTCGTGTATTCTTTAATGCGGATTATAAGTCCAAAATCTACTATTTGGGTAGTAGTAATCAATAGATTTTCAAACATTTATAGGACGAATCATATCATGAAGGAGGTTGGGCTCATCCTTTATGATGTTTTTACACCACTTTTACCAGAACAGGTTCTGGCCTCTTATAGGTCGAATCTGACCATAAAAGAGGGGTCAGATTCATCTCTATAGAGGTCTTATTCAACTCATAATTGTGCCATAGCTTTAATTTTAGGCATTTTTAGAGTATGAATCTGACCACTTGAAGGGTTCAGATTCAATGTTCTACAGCCTTTGTCGATTGTTCACTTCGTACCTTTAAGGGTGATAGCCTACTGTTTAAGCACTTAACATGGGGTGAATTTGATTATCAACAAGTCAGATTCATCTACCCTAGTGCTAATACTAACATAATTCTAAACTATATAGGAACTTTGATTATTTAGGTATTTTTAGGNAGGTCGAATTCATCTACCCTAGTGAAAATTATCTTAATAATAGACTAAAGCAAATACAAAACCAACATCTAACTTATTTTAACTACACAAACTCAAAGCATTCTGAAATCAATAAGACTTAATCACAACTAAACAGAATGATTTTAAGGATTCAGGTATTTCATAGACAACACCCATTCAGATTCATTTACCAGCATATTAACCAATCCCATTTTAGATTTTTCATACCAAAAACAAAGGAAAATGAGATTCAGCTAGAGGAGAAGGATTCAAACAACAAAGAAAAAGAACAAAAATTCAGATTTGATTATTTCAATAAAGTTAAGCTATTACATACCTTGTTTGAAGAGAAAAGTAATAGAAAATCCTGACCAAATAAAGGTCAGGCCAAGAGAAAATTCAGCTAGAAGAGAGAGAGTAATGAGGCAGCAAACAAACAGCAACCTCAAACCAATACAGCTCCCAAAATCAACCCAGGTGAGTTTGAAAAATCAGAAACTGAAGGAGAAACAAGGCTGAAAACCCAAGTAGATTCTTGATGAACTTTCGAAGAGAAATCAGATTTTTGTTCTACTAATATCTTTTGAAATCTTCTCATGAATAGGAAACTACTCTCAATTTTCTGTGTTTTCCAAAATGTTTTTAGTAGCTAACTCAGTGTAAAAGAGGGTCAAATAGAATGTCCAAAAAAGATCCTTCTAATGTGGAAAATGGGTGTATTTATAAGGGACTTGGGGATGGGATATATCTAGCATATTCCCTGTCTAATGAGCTGAAATAGTGCATAGGGCAGCTGCCACCCTTACCCTTTGGGACAGCTGCCCCTATTCCAGAAATTTCCAGCCATTATAATGACTTAATACCCTTAAGAAATCTGATTTCAAAAGTCTAGAAGGTTCTTGGGTTGTTACACCCAAGATTCCCTCACCTAGTATTCCTAATATACCCCTTGAAGTCCTTGAAATTACCATTAGGTAACCAGGGTTAAACTTGCTTGGGTTATTATTAGCCCTAGTTAATTAATCACAGTTAGCTCACTTTAGTAAACTAATGTTTATCCTTAACTAGAATTAGGTTAGTTAGTTAGTTAAAGGTTAGTTGATTAATGAAAATTAGTTATGTTATTAGGCTTGGTTATTTATCCTACACTATGGTTTATTTCAGTTTTCAACTTAAGTCTAAATGGGATCAATTTTCCTTTAAGTACCCAAAAATCATAATTCTACTAACTAACCCATAGTCATTTGGTCAATTAGCTTAGGTAAACAAAAATCAGAATTTACTTTCAACCAAGCAAAAGCAATGGTGAAACTCTAATTAATAGTAGTTAATTTAGCTATTTATGCAATTAGACATGCAATCATCAAGTAACAAACCTTATGGTAACACTTTGAAACGGTGTTTTACTTTGATAATTAAGGAGAGGCAGTCAATCATAAGAGAGAAAATCAAAAGCAGGAATCAAACAACGTGTGATTAGGCAAGGCGAGTTCATGGAATCTTTCAAGAATTTCACACAGAAAATACACCTATACCAACAAGTTCAGATTCAATTGGCTAGGGCAAATTAAGCATGACTAATATAACATATGTTCATAGCTTGAACTAATATTAAGCCCTATGCTAAGTTACTGAATTACCTAAGAGTGGTTCAATTGGTCTAAACATAATCAATTAACGGGTCAATGAAAGAGAAGCACACACACACATGATTACTAAAAGAACCTAGATTAATCACAAAGAAACATGACTAAACAAGCACGAGTAGTAATAGAACAAAAAACAAAACTAGCCTAAAATAGTGGTGATTATACAACCCTATTAATAATTTCAGTAAAAACGAGATAACAAATAATAACAAAGGAAGAAGCAAATAGAAGAAAAAAAAGGTGGGGAAAATACCTATTTGATGGGTTTGGCCGAAAAAAGGAAGTTGTCGGACCTTGGTGGGGTTCGAATGGAATCAAACCTACATGAATCACTTGCTCTTGTGGAGAGAAAGTGACTCACGTAAGTCTGAGCCATTGATTCGCTTTCAATCGATGGGGGGTGAACTCTAGGGTTTCAGTGTTTTTTCAGATTTGAAATTGCTCTATTTCGGGTGAGTTTTTGGGGAAACTGATGGTGGGGTGTGGTTGAGGATGAAGAGAGCATCATCTGGTAAGAATTTGATGGTATTTGGTTGAGCTCCGGTGGCCGGAAGGCAGTGGGATCCTGGGGCGGCTAGGGTTTGTTAGAGGGGAAAGAGAGAGAGAGACAAAGGGGAAAGGGGGGGTTAGACTTTTGCAGATGAGGGTAGGGGGGTTTAGGAACAGTTATATAGGTTTAGGGGTGTGGAGTTCGGAAGCGTTGGATCGAAGTGATCCAACGGCTGGGGTTTGATGGGTCAAAACAGTGTCGCTTGGTTGTTACGGGGGACAGGTCGGGTAAAGGGTTTGGGCTGGAGTGTATTATGTATAGAGAAAGGGTTTGGGCCTGGGTAGTTTTGGCCCAAGTCCGATTTTAATCCCCTTTAATTAACTAAACCAATTAAATTAATTAAATTCAAATCTAATTTAATCCAAGAAATGTAGTAATTAATTTAAACCTTATTTATTTATATATTAATCAAGAATAACACGACCAATTCTATATTCCTAATTAAATCCGTGATTTATCGAATAAAAGATGATTAATTTTTTTAATATTTAATTATTAAAACTACATTACGTCAAGTAAGCATCATTCGTCTATTATTTAGTTAACTATAACTTTATAATTCCTTGACAATAATGATACGCCTAATTTTCGCAAGTTTAAATAATTTTAAAGGATGAATTATGAATATGCAATGCAAAATAAATTCACAATTAACACTAAAATTCAACAAAAATCTATGAAATTAATTTATTTTATCGAATTTTGTAGGAGTATATGGTAGGTAAAAATTAACATGCTCACAACAAGCGATGGGTAGAAGAACCCATACCTTTGGACCTTCATGCAGACAAACATCTCTTCATGAATTACCCGGGCCACATCGAACGGTGCATCTATCATGAAGCACCAAATCAAACACCCTCGAGAAATGTTCACCTCTGAAGTATTTTTGGATAGCAAGAGTCGGCTATTGATCAGGTACAACCAATATTTGGCCTCAAACTTGAGGGCCGAGGAGTGGAATTTGTTCCCATATTTGTACCACTTCAACGGGACGCTCGGTCGACAGATGGTCGGGGTGAACGTATCCCAGGTAGTCATTTTTCCACTATAGGTCTGGTAGGCATCCACATAACCAGCCGCTGGTGGAGGTAGCATGTACATTATTCGTATGTTCTCCATTGAGGCATTAACCTACCTTCTCCGCGTTGTTACCACATAGTTTTCGTGCTCCGGAGCGTTGTCATAAAATTCCCCGACAATCATAGCATTTGCCTCATCGGGTTCCTTAAAGAAAACATCCAGGCGACGCCGCATTAACACCTCATACATTCTAGGACAGTTCATCCTGATGGCTTTAGAGTCCATGGCCTGCTCAGGTACATCTGTCTTATCCTCTTTCTCAGCGGATCTGTCCTAAGCCTTCGCTGAGACAAACTTGTGGCTATTGAAAGGCCTCGAGTCAACTGATTTTTGGGGCCTTCCTCCGGTGGAGGCTCTTGCCGGATGACTCGAGGAGGAGCATGTGGCTTGACGCTTACGTGGAGGCATGGTACCTACAATTAGCACAGTATTAGCTCAGTACAACAGGGTGACCCGACTGTGGTTACTCAGACATCACCACAAAATCGGTCACATTACTTCCCTCCACTAGGGCCTTTTCACAAACATGTGGTGGGCGTTAACAATTTAAACCCCAAGCACTCAATAATGGATATGAATCACCACCACAATAACCCAAACATAATCACAACACCCCACACTCCCTATGTCATCTCTTTTCAGTAAAAATCAACTACTACACATTACGGCTACCAAATAAGAAAAAACTACAATTTGTGTACACAAGGGAAAAGAAAAACAAAGTTACAAAAAATAAAAAGAAAATTAGTATGAGAAATACATACCTGTAGAGTTGAAGGAGGGAGATGGATTAATGGGGATGGAGGAAGACTTGGGCTTGAGATTGCTTGAGTTTTAGGAGGGAAAGGAAAAAAATCTGCAAGATGTGCTTGAGTTTGTGTGGGGAGAAGAGGAAGGGGAAAAGAAGAAGAAGGGGAAGGGTTTATGGAGGTTGTGTTCGAATAGGAGAGGGAGAGTGGGGGTAGTGGAAGGGGTTTGGTTGGTTGGGGTGGGATAAAAAGTTAATTTGGGTGGTTGGGAAAATTACAAAAAGAAAATAACAAAAATAAAAAAATAACTAAAACAACTTACCTGTGTCGAAACGGACTAACGCGGCCTTAGCGCGGGCGCGCTAGTCCAGGGGTCGTGGGACAATGTAAAACCCAACTAGCGCGACCTCTAGCGCGAGATTAGCACGGCCGCGCTAGTGGCGAAGTTGGAGAGGTAGCGAGAAACTTGACTAGCGCTAGATTAGCGCGGGCGCGCTAGTCTAGGTGTCAGTAGAAATCATTCTTTTGTTTTCTTGTTTCTTGGGGTCCTATGCTCACCCCTTTTCTCGCACACCTGCATATGTTAGTACTTTATACTATAAACACTATATGTATTGGGTTTCCTTCCAACCATCTCTTGATTTAACGTCATGGCACGACGAGTACGACAATCAATGAGTTGCATCCCATGAAGCGCCTGATTTATCATCGCGGCACGACCCAGTATGAGCGCATTTAAGGCTTGCTCAACCTCTAAGGTTCAAAAAGATGCACCACAGCCAGCTCACTGGTTTCATTCATCCCCACATATATTTTCAATCTTTGTCCATTGACCTTGAAGGCGTTAGACCCATCTTCAGCAGCAATTTCCACAGCACTAGAAGGAAACACTTCGACCACTTTGAATGGTCCAGACCATCGGGACTTGAGCTTACCCGGAAACAATCTCAATCTTGAATTGTAGAGCAATAATTTGTCTCCGGGTTTGAAATTTCGGTCCACAATGTTTTTGTCGTGTAACCTCTTCATTCTATCTTTATATAGCCTTGTGCTCTCAAAATGCTTAATATCCGAACTCTTCCAACTCATGCAGCTCTGTGAATCATTTTCTCCCGCAGCATCGAGATGCATGTCAACTGCTTTAATGCCCACCACGCTCGATGTTCTAGCTCCACAGGCAGGTGACATGCCTTACTAAATACAAACTTGTACGGAGACATACCAATTGGTGTTTTAAATGCAGTCCTATAGGCCCAGAGTGCGTCATCAAGCTTTTTCGCCCAATAAGTTCTTGTGGCGTTTACTGTTTTGGTCAGCACACTCTTGATTTTATGGTTTGATACCTCAACCCGCTCGTCTGAGGGTGATAAGGGGTTTCCACCTTGTGGCGCACATCATACTTGGCTAGTATCTTCTCGAAGACACGATTGCAAAAGTGAGTGTCTCTTTCACTAATAATAGCCCTTGGGATCCCAAACGGGTGAATATGTTTTTCTTCAAGAACCCACCACCACTCTTGCATCATTGGTGGGGATCGCTGCAGATTCTACCCATTTGGACATGTAATCTACAGCAACAAGTATGTACTTATTGCCGTAAGAGATGACAAAAGGACCCATGAAGTCAATCCCCCATACATCAAACACCTCCACTTCTTGTATTGGATTCATGGGCATCTTATGACGACAGGATATGTTCCCCGTCCTTTGACATTCATTACAGCCCTTCACCCATTGGTGCGCATCTTTGAACACAATAAGCCAGTAGAACTCGGCCTCTAGCACCTTACCTGCTGTCTGAACTCCTCCAAAATGTCCTCCATATGGTGATGCATGACAATCCTGCAAAATAGGAAATTGTTCTATCTCGGGGACACACCACCGGATCATGTTATCAATGCAAATTTCAAACAAATGAGGTTCATCCCAATAGTAATTGCGGCAATCACGATAAAACCTTTTCTTTTGGACAGAAGAGAGTTCGTAAGGTTCAATACCACTTGCCAGGTAGTTTGCAATGTCTGCATACCATGGCACATCCTCTACGCTCGTGGCGAGTAGCTGCTCGTCTGGAAAGGTTTCCAGAATATCCTCCGATTCAATTGCATTCTCAGCACCTTCAAGACGTGACAAGTGGTCAGCGACTTGGTTCTCCGTGCCCTTGCGGTCACGAATCTACAAGTCAAATTCTTGAAGAAGCAGCATCCAACGAATTAGCATGACTTAGACTCTTTTTTCTCAACCAAGTATCTGATAGCTGCGTGATCAGTGTACACAATCACCTTCGACCCGATCAAGTAAGACCTGAACTTGTCAAAGGCGAACACTACTACCAACATCTCCTTTTCGGTCACCGTGTAGTTCAGCTAAGCTCCACTCAAAGTCATACTTGCGTAGTAAATTGGGTGCATTATTTTATCTTTGCACTGACCCAACATGGCTCCCACTGCGTAGTCACTAGCATCGCACATGAGTTCAAACAGTTGCTCCCAGTCGGATGCAATGATAATTGGTGTCGTGACTAACCGCTTTTTCAGCTCCTCAAACGCCACCCTACAATCATTAGAAAACACAAAGGGGTTATCTTTTTCAAGCAACTTACAGAGGGGTTGGCGATCTTGGAGAAGTCTTTGATGAATCGCCGGTAGAACCCGGCATGCCCAAGGAAGCTACGTATAGCTTTGACTGATGTGGGAGGTGGAAGTTTTTCGATCACATCGACTTTAGCTCGGTCCACATCAATTCCTTTACTTGACACCAAGTGCCCCAAGACGATCCCTTCTTGTACCATGAAATGGCACTTCTCCCAGTTAAGCACAAGATTCGTCTCAATGCACCTTTTTAGGACACGGGTCAGGTTTTCTAGGCACTCATCGAATGAATTTCCCACAACTGAGAAATCATCCATGAATACCTCCATGATTTCTTCGGCCATGTCTGTGAATATGGCCATCATGTACCTTTGAAATGTGGTGGGTGCATTGCATAGGCCAAATGGAATCCTTCTGAAGGCAAATATCCCGTAGGGGCATGTGAAGGAGGTCTTTTCCCTGTCTTCCAGGGCGATTAAAATCTGGTTGTACCCGAGTACCCGTCCAGGAAACAAAAGTGAGATCTCCCTGCAAGCCTGTCGAGCATATGATCAATGAAGGAAAGTGGGAAGTGGTCTTTTCGGGTGGCAAGATTCAACTTTCTGTAATCCATGCATATTCTCCACATTTTTGTCATTCTTAACAACCGTCATGCCACCCTTTTTTGGAACACATTGCACTGGGCTAACCCAGCTGCTGTCAGAGATGGAAAAAGTGATTCCCGCATCTAACCACTTGATGATTTCTTTCTTCACCACTTCCTTCATGTTTGGATTCAAGCGCCTTTGATGTTCTCTGGAAGGTCTGTTTCCCTCTTCCAGGAGAATCTTGTGCATGCAATATGTCGGGCTGATCCCTTTGATATCTGCCATGGTCCATCTAATGGCAGTCTTGCACTCTGAGAGTACCTGTAACAGCTTATTTGTCTGCACATCTAACAAATCGGATGAGATAATAACAAGTATAGTAGAATAAGGGCCTAAAAATGCGTACCTGATATGGGTTGGCAATGGTTTCAACTCTAGTTTGGGAGGTTCTTCCACAGAGGGCTTGGCTGGCGGGCTCTCTCTTTTCTCTAAGTGCAATGGTTCAAACTCGAGAGCCCTTGGCTATACCCCTTTACCTTCAAGTGCTAACACCCACTCTGCCAAATTTCTCCCCATTTACCTCATCTAAATTCATTAAACATGCAGCAAGGGGGTCCTCAATAGTTAAGGACGCATCATCTTCCTCCACTATCACATCCACAACATCAATTAGAGAGAAGTTGGCAAACTCACTCGGTCGCCTCATGGATTTCTGCACATTGAATGTGATTTCTTCATCATTAAGCTTCATCTTGAGCTGCCCAGTCTCACAATCAATGAGCTCTGCCTGTGGCCAAAAATAGCCTGCCCAAGATTATGGGAATCTCTTCATCCACTCGACAGTCTAGTAACACAAAATCAGCAGGGAACAAAAACTTCCCCACTTGCACCAAAACATCATCCAGAATACCCGACGGTCTCTTCACCGTCCTATCAGCTAGCCGCAGCAACATGGAAGTTGGTCTGGTTATACCAAGACCCAGTCTCTTATAAATGGCCAGGGGCATTAGACTAATGCTGGCCCCCAAATCACACAGTGCGAAAGATAAGAAATTCAACAACTTAAATAATAAATCTTACGAAAATTCCTTAAACATACCCCCAGAACTGGTGTCACAATTTCACGGACAGTCTAAGATTTACTAAAATCATGAGTCTGAAATAAATAGATGTAGCTGTCTAGAAATACAAGATAAGACAGAAGGAAGGAAATAGATGGTGACACCAAGGCCTGCGGACGCCTGCAGGACTACCTCGGTGTCGGCGTGGACTGAAGGATACTCCCTCGCTCAATGTCCACTGGGTCTGGCTCCGTAATCTGCACAACATAAAGAAGTGCAGGTGTAGCATCAGTACAACCGACCCCATGTACTGAGTAAGTTCCGAGCCTAACCTCGGCGAAGTAGTGACGAGGCTAGGACATGACAAATAATATCACATGTTCAGTTTAAATAAAATATAACAGGAAATAACCACAAGAAATAAATAGTAAGTACCATAACGGGGAAACATGTTGGGAAAGGGATAGCAAATACTGAAATGACAGAATGAAGCAACAATCCAAATGTTCAAAAATAATAACGGGAATTGACAACACGAATTAAACAGTGAAGAGAAACGGCACGGCATGTCCCCTCGTGCATATTTTAGCATAACACGGCACGGCATGTCCCCTTGTGCATAACAATATAAAATATGGCATGGAATGTCCCCTCGTGCATAAACATGGCACGGAATGTCCCCTCGTGCAATAAACATCACAATCCACGGAATGTCCTCTCGTGCATATATATATCATCAACACGGCACGGAATGTCCCCTCGTGCACAAACAACATAAACATGGCACGGAATGTCCCCTCATGCATAGAACATCACAATCATGGCACGGAATGTCCCCTCGTGCATAAACAATATAAACATGGAATGGAATACCCCCTCGTGCATAATAACATAAAACAACAGTTGGCATGAAAATTAACAAATAAGAAACTTTAAATGTACGAAATAATCAACAAGAATAATACCGTCGCGGCAAGGGACACAGCTATAACCAATCCTACACATGTGTATAATCCCACATAATGTTCCTCAACCGATCAACCATTCACAATACCCACATCTAAGAATTTACACCAAATGAATACCTATCAAATTGATATTAAACTCATAAACATAGTAAAAAGCCAATAAATATCATATAATTGCAAATTCCCGACTCACGGTCATGCTTGACAACAACATATAGGTACTCGTCACCTCACCTATACATTGAAAATGGAATAAACACGTAGCAATTAGGACTCAATACCTATTCCCTCAAGCTAAGGTTAGGTCAATCACTTACCTTGGCTCCAAGAATGCAAATCAAGCCGCTACCACCGCTTTTCCTCTCGAATCCGACTCCAAAACAATCGTATCTAGACATAATCGACTCAATAATATCAATAATTATTCAACAATACAATTCCAAATCCTAATTATAGATTTCCCAACATTCTTCCAAAATTTCCAAAATTCGACCCCGGGCCCGCTTGGTCCAAACGCAAGGTTCGGACCAAAACCTGATCACCCATTCCCTCACGAGCCAGAATATGTAATTTATTTTGAAATCCGACCCCAAAACAAGGTCAAATTCCCAAATAATCAAAAATTCCTAACTCTACCCAAATCCCTAATTTTTCTACCCCAAATTCCATATTTTAGGCCAAGAAATCTAATGGGTGTTGATAAATATTGAGGAAATGAGTCTAGGATTACATACCTATGAAGTTGTGGTGAAGTTTTCTTGCAAAAATCGCCCAAGATGAAGAGGAGAAGAAGAAATAATGAAATTTGGGTCTAATCCCGTAATGGGTTCTGTTTTGGGTATATAAAAATGATTGGGCAAAATTATTCTCCGCGTTCGCGGGCCCCAGGCCGCGTTCGCAAAGGGTTGGTTACACAGACCTATGCGTTCGCGATTGTGGGGCCGCGTTCGCACAGGGTATTTTACACCCAGCCCCCAGCTCTCCCCCCTAAGGCAGTGTAATTGCACAGCTGTCCCTGTCCTACACTCCGTGTTCGCATCCGTATGGGTGCGTTCGCACTGAGTAAAGACTGCCTGCCCCCAGCCCTCTCTAAACCTATGCGTTCGCACCCCCTTATGTGTGTTCGCATACGACCTCTATAACCCTGCGCGTTCGCATAAGGTAAAATACCTGGACACCAGAAAATGCATTAAACACCAGATTTTTCAATGTTTTTGCACTACGACAACTACCCGAAACTCACCTGAGCCCTCGGGGTTCAAAACCAAATACACACACAACCTCATAAACATCCTACATAATTATTCAAGTAATTAAATCACCCAAATAACATCATAAACATCGAATTAAACCTCAAAATCTATAGAAATTCTCAAAAACTTCATAAACTTCAAATATTTCCATTTTTTATCTGAAACACGTCAAACCAAGTCTGTTTCTTACCAAATTTCACAGATAACACATAATAATCATATTGAACCTGTTCCGAACTCCGGAACCATAATACGGGCCCGATAACACAGGATTCACATCAAATTCCATTTTCAAAAGCTTTTATATTTTTCAGAAAATAATTTTCTTTAAAAATTCATTTCTCGGACTTGGGACCTCGGAATTCGATTCTGGGCATACACTCAAGTCCCATATTTTCTTACGGACCCTCCGGGACCGTCAAATCACAAGTCCTGGTCCGTTTACCAAAAATGTTGACCAAAGTCAACTTTACTCAAATAATTAATGTAAAATCATCAGTTAATCAATTTTCCACTTAACGGCTTCCCGGTTACACGCCCGGGCTGCACACGTAAATCGATGTGAGATATAAGGAGTTTTTCACGACCTCGGAATACAGATTTAGCTAAAATTACACGGGATGACCGTTTGGGTCATCACAATCTCCACCTCTAAAACAACCGTTCGTCCTCGAACGGACATAGAATGGTACCTGAATCGGGGAAAAGATGGGGATATCGGCTCCGCATATGGGACTCGTAATGCCAGGTAGCTGCCTCAACAGGATGACCTCTCCACTGAACACGAACCGAAGGATAACTCTTCAATCGCAACTAACGAACCTGCCGAGCTAATATGGCTACCGGCTCCTCCTCATACGTCAAATCCTTGTCCAACTGGACACTGCTTAAGTCAAGTACATGAGAGGGATCGGCAATATACCTACGAAGCATAGATACATGAAACATCGGGTGTACGGCTGAAACACTGGGTGGCAAAGAAAGTCTATAGGCCACCTCTCCCACCTTTCCAGAATCTCAAATGGACCAATGAACCTAGGGCTCAACTTGCCCTTCTTTCCGAACCTCATCACGCCCTTCATGGGCGACACCCGAAGAAATACCCGATCTCCAATCATAAATGCCAAATCACAAACTCTGAGATCCACATAACTCTTCTGCCTGGACTGAGCTGTACAGAGTCTATCCTGAATAATCTTCACTTTATCCAAGGCATCCTGGACTAACTCTAAACCCAACAATCTAGCCTCTCCCGGCACGAACCACCCAACTAGCGACCGACACCGCCTACCGTACAACGCCTCATACGGAACCATCTGAATGATCGACTGATAGCTGTTGTTGTAGGCAAACTCAGCCAAAGGCAAGAACTGGTCCCATGAACCTCCAAAATCAATGACACATGCTCGCAACATATCCTCCGAAATCTAAATGGTATGCTCAGACTGTCCGTCCGTCTGAGGATGAAATGTTGTGCTCATCTCAACCCGTGTGCCCAACTCATGCTGAAATACTCTCCAGAAATGGGAGGTATACTGAGTACCTCGGTCAAAAATAATAGACACGAGCACACCATGCAAGCAAACAATCTCCCTAATATATATCTTTGCCAACTTCTCCGAAGAATACGAAACTGATACAGAAATGAAGTGTGCTGACTTGGTCAGCCTATCCACAATGACCCACACCGCATCAAACATCCTCTGAGTCTGTGGGAGTCCAACTACGAAATCCATGGTGATACGCTCCCACTTCCACTAGGGAAGCTCAATCTGCTGCATCAAACCACTGGATCTCTAGCGCTCGTACTTAACCTGATGACAGTTCAAGCACCAAGCTACATATGCTACAATATCCTTCTTCATCCTCCGCCACCAATAATGCTACCGCAAGTCTTGGTACATTTTTGCGGCGCCCGGATGAATGGAATACCGGGAACTATGGGCCTCCTGCAATATCAACTCACGAATACCATCAACATCGGGTACACAAATACAACCCGGCATCCTCAAAACTTCCTCATCATCAACTGTGACCTGCTTGGCACCTCCGTGCCGGACCATATCTCTAAGAACACATAAATGACAATCATCATACTGCCTGGCCCGAATACGGTCATACAATGAGGAACGGGCCACAATATGGTCCAAAACACTGCCAGTCTCAGAAACCTCCAATCTCATGAACCCGTTGGCCAAAGCCCGAACATCTAAAGCAAGCGGTCGCTCTTCGACTGATAAATAAGAAAGACTACCCATACTGGCTCACTTCTGGCTCAAAGCATCGGCCACCACATTGGCCTTCCCCGGATGATATAAGATGGTAATGTCATAGTCCTTCAATAGCTCTAACCATCTCCTCCGCCTCATATTCAACTCTTTCTGCTTGAACAGATACTGCAAACTCTTATGATCCGTGAACGCCTCTAAATCTTCAACGCATGAACAATAGCTGCTAACTCTAAATCATGAACTGGATAGTTCTTCTCATGAACCTTCAACTGACGAGAAGCATAGGCTATAACCTTGCCACCCTGCATTAACACTGCACCAAGTCCCACCCGTGAAGTATCATAATACACGGTATATGGCCCTGAACCTGTGGGCAACACTAACACCGGTGATGCGGTCAAGGATGTCTTGAGCTTCTAAAAGCTCGCTTCACACTCATCTGACCACATGAACTGGGCACCCTTCTGGGTCAATATGGTCATCGGGGCTGCAATGGATGAAAAGCCCTCCACAAACCGGTGATAATAACCTGCTAAGCCCAAGAAACTCCGAATCTCTGTAGCTGAGGTGGGTCTAGGCCAATCTCTGACTGCTGAAATCTTCTTAGGATCTACCTGAATACCCTCTGACGATACCACATGGCCTAGAAATGCAACCGAACTCGACCAGAACTCACACTTGGAAAATTTGGCATACAACTGACTGTCCTTCAGAGTCTGGAGGACAACTCGAAGGTGCTTCTTGTGCTCCTCTCGGCGACGGGAGTAAATCAAAATATCATCAATGAAGACTATCATAAATGAGTCCAAATAGGGCTGAACACCCGATTCATCAACTCCATAAAAGCAACGGGGACATTTGTCAACCCAAAAGACATCACCAAGAACTCATAATGCCCATACCGGGTGCGAAAGGCTGTCTTAGGGACATCAGACGCCCTAATCCTCAGCTGATGGTAACCAAATCTCAAGTCAATCTTGGAAAACACTGTAGCACCCTGAAGCTGGTCGAATAAATCATCAATCCCGGCAAAGGATACTTATTCTTAATAGAAACCTTGTTCAACTGCTGGTAGTCAATACACATCCTCATTGAGCCATCTTTCTTCTTAACGAACAACATTGGGGCACCCCAAGGAGAAACACTAGACCTGATGAAGCCTTTATCCAACAAATCCTGCAACTGATCCTTCAACTCCTTCAACTCAGGCGGGGCCGTATGATACGGCGAAGTAGAAATGGGCTGAGTGCCCGGAGCCAACTCAATGCAAAAGTCAATATTCCTGTCGGGTGGCATACCCGGCAGGTCAGCAAGGAATACCTCTGGAAACTCACGAACCACGGGCACAGACTCCATAGAAGGAACCTCAGCATTAGAATCACGAACATAGGCCAAATAGGCCAAGCAACCCTTCTCGACCATACCCGGAGCCTTCATATATGAAATAACTTAACCGGAAGAATGACTAAGAGTCCCTCTCCACTCCAAATGAGGTACTCCTGGCAAGGCCAAGGTCACTGTTTTGGCATGAGAGTCCAGAATAGCATGGTAGGGAGATAACCAATTCATCCCCAAAATAACATCGAAGTCAACCATATCAAGAAGCAAAAGATCTATATGAGTCTCCAGACCACCAATAACCAATAATAATGAACGGTAGACTCGATCTACCACAATAGAAACACCCATCGGGGTAGATACATATACAGAAGTACTCAGGGAATCACGGGACATGCTCAGATAAAGGGCAAAATATGAAGACACATAGGAGAATATAGAGCCCGGATCAAATAAAACTGAAGCATCTCTGCTACAAACTGAAACCATACCTGTAATAACTGCATCAGAGGCCTCAGCCTCAGGCCTGGCAGGAATAGCATAGCACTGGGGCGAAGCCCCTCCAACCTGAACATCTCTGGGTTGACCTACTGCGGGCTGACCTCTACCTTTCGTGGCCTGTCCTCCACCTCTATGAGTCTGACCTCCACCTCTGGCACCTCGACCTCCACCCCTAGCTGGCTGAGGGGGTGGGGGTGCACCTGGTGCGGGGATCATAGCACGGGGGCCCTGATACTGAAAACCACTAGAAGCTCGGGGGCAAAACCTGGAAATGTGCCCCATACCACCGCAAGTGTAACAAGATTTCTGCTGTTGAGAATTTTGACCCTGAAAATGTCCCTGTCAACCAGAATAACCACCCTGGAAGCTCTGAAGCGGCGGTGCACTAATAGGAGCTGATGGTGCACTAAGGGATACCTGAAGCGCTGACTGGAATGTCCTAGGAGGATGACCTCTTCCAAAGGAATCTCTGCCTCCAAATGAGACACCACTGAATCGGCCGGAATGGCAAGGTCTCTTGTCAGACCCCTAACCACTACCCTGTGATAAGACCATCTCAATACGCCTGGCCACATTGGCCGCCTCCTGGAATGAAACATCAATACCTGTCTCTCTGGCCATCTGGAGTCTAATAAGCTGAGCTAGACCATCAATAAACCTCCTCACCCTCTCACAATCAGTGGGGAGTATCATGATAGCATGTCGGACCAAAGTAATGAACCTGGTCTCATACTGTGTAACAGTCATAGATCCCTGCTCGAGGTGCTCAAACTGCCTCCGAAGACCCTCTCTCTGAGTAACTGGTAGAAACTTCTCCAAGCATAACTCGGAGAATTGATCCCAAGTCAAAGGCGAAGACCCAGCTGGTCTGGTCAAACAGTAGTCCCTCCACCAAGTCTTGGCGGTACCAGAAAGACGGAATGTATCAAAATCAACTCCATTGGACTCCACGATGCCCATGTTCTGAAGAACCTCGTAGCAACTATCCAAGAAATCCTGGGGATCCTCTGATGGTGCACCAGTAAATGTAGTAGAAAATATCTTGGTGAACTGGTCTAATATCCATAAAGCATGGGCAGACATGGGTGCCCCCTCAATTTTCTGTGCCACAAAACCCGGCTAAGCTGCTCCAGCTGCCTGAGGTGCTGGAGTCTGGAACTGAGGAGCTAGCTGATCTAGTGTGCGGGTAGCAGGAGTCTGGGTCCCTCCCCCAGCCTGAGAGACGGCTGGTACAGTAGGAAGAAGACCGTCCTGAGCCACGCTCTCCATAAAGCCCACTAAACGGACCAGAGTGTCCTGAAGAACCGGGGTGGCAATGAACCCCTCTGGGACCTGAGTTGGTCCGACTGGAACTGCCTGAGCAGGAATCTCACCGGCAAAGTCTACCTGTTGGTCCTCTACTGGGGCTGTTGCTCTAGGCTGAGCCCTAGCTCTGCCTCGTCCTCTAGCACGGCCTCGGCCTCATCCTCGGCCCCTCGTAGGAGCTGTAACATGAGGATTGGTATGTTGATTGGTAGATGAGGAAGCACGCGTTCTCGCCATCTGCGAGAGAATAGAATAGAAAATCAGTTAGCATTTAATAATCAAACCGCACGACAGAGAAGAAGAAATGTGAAGTTATTCCTAACTTTGCAGCCTCTGGAGGATAAGTACAGACGTCTCCGTACCGATCCCTCAGACTCTACAAGTTTGTCTGTGAATTGTGAGACCTAGGCAACCTAGTACTCTGATACCAACTTGTCACGACCCGAAATCCCACCTTCAGGTCATGATGGTGTCTAATGTTGAACCCGCTAGACAAGCCAATGTTACTGGTTATTCTGATTTATTCCTTTGTTATTTAGCATTTAAAAAGTGATATACAAGAACAAATAGAAATAAGAATGCGGAAGATAAGAAATTCAACAACTTAAATAATAAATCTTACGAAATTTCCTTAAACATACCCCCAGAACTAGTGTCACAATTTCACGGACAGTCTAAGATTTACTAAAAATATGAGTCTAAAATAAACAGGTGTAGTTGTCTAGAAATACAAGATAAGACAGAAGGAAAGAAATAGATGGTGACGCCAAGTCTTGCGGACGCCTGCAGGACTACCTCGGTGTCGCCGTGGACTGAAGGATACTCCCTCGCTCAATGTCCACTGGTCCGGCTCCGAAATCTGCACAACATAAAGAAGTGCAGGTTTAGCATCACGACAAATAATATCACCTATGCAGTTTAAATAAAATATAACAGGAAATAACCACAAGAAATAAACAGTAAGTACAATAACGGGGAAACATGCTGGGGAAAGGGATAGAAATAACTGAAATGACGGAACGAAGCAACAGTCCAAATGTCCAAAAATAATAACGGGAATTGACAACACGAATTAAACAGTGAAGAGAAATGTCACGGCATGTCCCCTCGTGCATATTTTATCATAACACAGCACGGCATGTCCCCTCGTGCATATTTTAGCATAACACAGCACGGCATGTCCCCTCGTGCATAACAATATAAAATATGGCACGGAATGTCCCCTCGTGCATAAACAACATAAACATGGCACGGAATGTCCCCTCGTGCAATAAACATCACAATCACGGCACGGAATGTCTCCACATGCATATATATATCATCAACATGGCACCAAATGTCCCCTCGTGCATAAACAACATAAACATGGCACGGAATGCCCCCTCGTGCATAAAACATCACAATCACGGCACGGAATGTCCCCTCTTGCGTAAACAACATAAACATGGCACGGAATGCCCCCTCGTGCATAAAACATCACAATCACGGCACGGAATGTCCCCTCTTGCGTAAACAACATAAACATGGCACGGAATACCCCCTCGTGCATAATAACATAAAACAACAGTTGGCATGAAAATCAACAAATAAGAAACCTTAAATGTACGGAATAATCAACAAGAATAATATCGTCCCGGCAAGGGACACAGTTATAACCAATCATACACATGTGTATAATCCCACATAATGTTCCTCAACCAATTAACTACTCAACAATACCCACATCTAAGAATTTCCATCAAATGAATAGCTATCAAATTGATATTAAACCCATAAACATAGTAAAAAGCCAATAAATATCATATAATTGCAAATTTCCGACTCACGGTCATGCTTGACAACAACATATAGGTACTCGTAACCTCACCTATACATTGAACATGGAATAAACACGTAGCAATTAGGACTCAATATCTATTCCCTCAAGCTAAGGTTAGGCCAAACACTTACCTCGGCTCCAAGAATGCAAATCAAGCCTCTACCACCGCTTTTCCTCTCGAATCCTACTCCGAAACAATTGTATCTAGACATAATCAACTCAATAATATCAATAATTATTCAACAATTCTATTCCAAAGTCTAATTATAGATTTCCCAACATTCTTCCAAAATTTTCAAAATTCAACCCCGGGCCCGCTTGGTGCAAACACGAGGTTCGGACCAAAAATCGATCACCCATTCCCCCACGAGCCCGAATATGTAATTTGTTTTGAAATCTGACCCCAAAATAAGGTCAAATTCCCAAATAATCAAAAAGCCCTAACTCTACCCAAATCCCTAATTTTTCTACCCTAAATCCCATGTCTTAGGCCTAGAAATCTAATGGGTGTTGAAAAATATTGAAGGAAATGAGTCTAGGATTACATACCTATGAAGTTGTGGTGAAGTTTTCTTGCAAAACTCGCCCAAGATGAAGAGGAGAAGAAGAAATTATGAAATTTGGGTCTAATCCCGTAATGGATTCTATTTTGGGTATATAAAAATGACTGGGCAAAATTATTCTCCGCGTTCATGGGCCCCAGACCGCGTTCGTGAAGGGTTGGTTACACAGACCTGTGTGTTCGCGGTTGTGGGACCTCGTTTGCACAGGGTATTTTACACCCATCCCCCCACTCTCCGCCCTAAGGCAGTGCAGTCGCGACCTAACCTATGCGATCGCACAGTTGTCCCTGACCTACACTCCGCGTTCGCATCCGTATGGGTGCGTTCGCACTGAGTAAAGACTGCCCTGCCCCCATCCCTCTCTAAACCTATGCGTTCGCACCCCCTTATGTGCGTTCGCATAGAGTAATTTCTACCCAGACCTCTATCACATAGGGTAAAATACTTGGACATCAGAAAATGCATTAAACACCAGATTTTTCTATGTTTTTGGACTCCGACAACTACCCGAAACTCACCCGAACCCTCGGGATTCAAAACCATATACACACACAACCTCATAAACATCCTACAGACTTATTCAAGTAATTAAACAACCCATATAACATCATAAACATCGAATTAAACCTCAAAATCTATAGGAATTCTCAAAAACTTCATAAACTTCAAAATTTTCCATTTGATCCGAAACACGTCAAACCAAGTCTGTTTCTTACCAAACTTCACAGATAACACAAAATAATCATATTGAACCTGTTTTGGGCTCCGGAACCATAATACGAGCCCGATAACACAGGTTTCACATCAGATTATATTTTCAAAAGCCTTTATATTTTTAAAAAAAACAATTTTCTTTAAAAATTCATTTCTCGGACTTGGGACCTTGGAATTCGATTCCGGGCATACGCCCAAGTCTCATATTTTCCTAAGGACCCTTTGAGACCGTCAAATCATGGGTACGGTTCCGTTTACCAAAAATGTTGACCAAAGTTAACTAGACTCAAATAATTAATGTAAAATCATCATTTAATCAATTTTTCACTTAACGGCTTTCCGATTACACGCCCGGGCTGTGCACGCAAATTGAGGTGAGATATAAGGAGGTTTTCACGGCCTCAGAACACAGATTGAGTTAAAATTACATGGGATGACCTTTTTGGTCATCACACAAGTCTTTCGATAGATATCTCACAAGTTCTAGCTTCAATGACTTAGCCGCAACTTGGATATGATTAAATACATGTAGAATAAGAGGTTCCTTACCTTTAAAAAGAAAAACTCCAATTTTATCTTATTTTATCCCAAAGTATCCTTCCAACACAGCTGTAGGCATATAAATTTTATTAAAATTAAATTCATAAAAGAATTTGGATAATATTTTAAAATTCAAGATATATTGGTCCAAATAAATATTATGGGCTAATATAATTGAATTAATTATATAAATTCAATATATATGGATTAAATAAATAAGTCTTAATCCATTGGGCTAAAGTAATGAGCCCACTTTATTAAGCCCAAAAATGTCATCCTCCTGGAGGCCCAGTTTAGTGCCACATGTCAAATGACGTGGCGCACCAAATCAAACGGAAGAGCCAATAGGATCATGCCACGTGTCAAAATGACAAGGCATTCAAAATCACATTAAAAGGCCAATGAAATTGCGCCATGTGTGCAAGTGACATGTTCTGGCCAATCAAATGCAGCCTTGTCACACTTCAATTTGATTGGTCAGAAAGAGTTTGTTCTTATCATAACTCTTACCTCCCACAACTATAAATATGGGTCTTCATAACCTAAAAAGACATCAGAAGTTATAACAAGAAGCAAGAGGGAGCTCGTGGATCAAATGCTGCGGATTTCTCTAAAAGCTACAAGCATTCAAGTGTTCTAAGGATTAAAAGATCAAGACGAAGATTCAAGAACAAGTTGCAAGCCCTTGGATTAAAAGTACTTCAAAATCAAGATCAATCTTCAAGCACTTGGATTAAAATCAAATAAAATTCAAAGATTAAGCTCAAAGGCTCTTTTTATTTAGCGTTGAAAAGTAGAATCAGAGGATTCATAGAGATTGTAACACTCAAATATTTGAAATAAAATACTACGATTGTTGCAATATTTTTCGGTCTTGATTATATTTTCTCGACGCAATTTATTGTCTACAAATTCTGGCACGCCCAGTGGTACGATCTCTACCTCTCATCTCAACTTTTCAATTAGCCAAGTTCAAGAACAACGAAATGGCTTCCAAGAAAATCAACTCCAGTTCAACTTCTTCCAAGGCTTCCAATTCCAGGTTCTATGTTGATGTGGAAAACATACTCGAAGTTACCTTTGGAAGCTTTGGAGCAGTTACGAGGAGCAAAGCAAGCTCGTTAGGACAACAAGAACCCTAAGTTTTGTCCGCATCTACCCCTATTTTCAGATCTTCATTCTCAAAAGGATCAAGATCTTCCAGAAATACAATCGAAGGAGGAAGCGATGTTGCTGAAAAGATCAAGAAAACTCTTGCTCTGCTTAACCTCTCCGGATCCATGCACTCTGCTACGAAGGAAGATGATGACGCTTCAAATGATGGATCCTCCCCACTTAGACCACATAGTGTGAGCGAATCAAGGATCAATTTGCGTGAAAATCTATGCTACTCTCCATCGTCCACGACAATCATGCAAGCCATGGTGACAAATACTTCATCTGTAGAGGAGCAGTTGGAAAACTTGACAGAAGTAGTCGCTGGCTTGACCAAGTGCATGCAAAACCAAGATGCTAGAATCGACAAGATAACAGATAGGTGAGAATCTTGATGGAAGAAGAATCCACCCATGCACCTGGAAAACTCTCAGAAGTTCAAGAGATTGATCCTCCCCCACGACAAGTTGCATCCACTAAGGAAATTCCAGTCTCTCCGGAAGGGATGATTCCAATCGATCAACTGAAGGAGTTCATCGAAGGAACTATTAAAAGCAAGTATGAATTTTCTACCAAGTCTTCCCTTACATACGCAAAGTCGTACACTGTAAGGATCGATATGTTGAAAATGCCTGTTGGCTATCAACCTCCAAAGTTTCAACAGTTTGATGGTAAAGGCAATCCAAAGCAACATGTGGCGCACTTCGTTGATACATGCAACAACGCTGGGAGTTATGGAGATTACCTCGTCAAAAAGTTTGTCCGCTCGCTAAAAGGAAATGCTTTTGATTGGTATACAGACCTCGAGGTTGGATCTGTTGATAGATGGGATCAACTAGAGAAAGAATTCCTCAATCGCTTTTATAGCATGAGACGTACTGTGAGTATGATAGAACTCACAAGTACTCATCGACGAAAGAGTGAACCAGTTATCGACTTTATCAATCGTTGGAGGAATGCAAGACTCAACTGTAAAGACAGGCTTAGTGAAGCTTTTTGCATAGAGATGTGCATCCAACGTATGCATTGGGTATTGCGCTACATCTTTCAAGGTATCAAGCCTAGCACATTTGAAGAACTTGCAACTCGTGCCCATGACATGGAATTGAGCATGGCCTCTGCTGGAAATGAAAGTCTGCCCCTCTATGAACCTCGCAAAGGGAACGACAAGAAAGAAGTCAGAAAATGGAGAAAGTTTGTACCAAGATATGAAAATAAAGAAGCTATGAATGTCAACACATCACTTGTGAAGTTCATGACGAAGGTGAGCAAGAAGCAGATGAAATCCACTTTGTTTCAAGATAAGCCAAGTGGAAAATTGACTCTAAAAGAACTGCAAGAGAAAGAGTACACAATTCTGGATTCTGATGTGCCAGCTATTTTTGAAGAGCTCATTGAGTTAAATCACATTAAGCTTCCGGATATGAAGCGACCAAATGAAGATGAGAAAATCAATGACCCAAATTACTGCAAATATCATCGACTTGTGAGCCACCCTCTGGGAAGTGCTTTTTCTTCAAGGAAAAAGTTATGGACTTGGCTCGTGAAAAGAAGATTGTGCTTGAAGATGAGAAATCAAGCGCAAACAAGGTCTCTATCATATTTGTCTCATTCAATCCAGATGAATTATGTAGTTCTAAAGAAACTAAAGATGAAGAATTACTGGAGAACTACAAGGTTGAAGACGGACAACCTGAGGATGATGAAGGTTGGACATTGGTGACTCGTCGTAGGCGCCACAAAAGGAGCCCACGAAAAGGATCAATGGAACAACCAACAAGGAAAATAATGGTGAAAAGACCTAGGAGATGGAACCCAGTTAATCATGTAAAGAAAGCGAAAGTGGATGTGCACCGCCCTCAAAATCCACGACATCGAATGACCTTGTAGGAGTTTTTACCAAGTTTGTTCCGCATGAAGGTTTCCCATGGGGGTATTGATGCCTCTTGTTTCCATACTGACGAAGGGAAAGAAAGGAGTGATGACCTACTGTCGGCACCATCTTCAGAAAAGCTTATCGAGTCCACTCCTCAAGAAGTTAATGCTTGTGAGGAAAAAGTCACGTTCACAAATGATGATCTTCTTCTAGGTGACACTCCTCATAACTGCCCATTGTACCTGGTTGGCTATATGCGTGATGAAAAGGTAAATCGAATTTTCGTTGATGGAGGATCCTCAGTGAACATCTTGCCAATTCGTAATGCGAAAGAACTTGGTATTCCCATGAACGAACTCTCAGAAAGTCGTGTGATGATCCAAGGATTCAACCAAGGAGGGCAAAGAGCCATAGGCGCGGTCAGGCTGGGAATCACCATTGAAGATATGCAATCAAGTGCATGGATGCATGTGATCAATGCGAAGACTTCATACAATGTCTTGCTTGGAAGGCCTTGGATACATGAGAATAAATTAGTTCCATCTACCTACCATCAATGTTTAAAATAATACAAGGGTGAAGTCGAGAAGAAGATAGTTGCCGATGACGCGCCATTTACCGAGGCAGAGTCACACTTCGCCGATGCAAAGTTCTACTTGAAGAACCACATTGCGTAGGAGCTAAAAGTTGATGATGGCATGAAAAGCAAGAATGACGAACCCACAACTAAAAGAGCTGAGGTGACTATTGGTAAAGCCAAAGTTGTTACTGAGGAGGTACAACCCAACGTGAATAGATCTCATAGAGGGGATATTTCGTCTTGTGGCAAGAAAGTAAGTCATGTGCTCAAATATGTCCCTAAAAGGAAGAAAGATGAAAGCAAATTGTCTAATCTCCAAACTAACTTGCTAAAGGAGTTAACTCTTCCGGTAAAATGAACTAAGGCAGTAAAGTTGTCCTCGAAGCCGCTTGCAGGATTTGTAGCCCAAAATCCTCTACAGAAAGTGGCACTCCCTACAAAGTGGACAGATGAAGATTTTGATCCTATCGCTTACAAGCTATTTGCAAAGGCTGGATACAATCCCAATGAGCCATCAAAGTTAGGGAATCTCCCATCAGAAGCTGCAACGAGGCAACCACGTGAAGGTTTGGGATACAAGAAACCGTCACCAGTGCGCATCTCAATAAGAAGGGCGAGTAGTAATTATATCACTGTAGAAGATGAATCTGCCGCTTCTAACAGGCCTTCCGTCTTTGACCGACTTGGAAAATCAACTGTGAGAACATCCATATTTGATAGATTGGGTCCATTAAAGAAGGGGAATAAGTTCCAGAGAACTTATCAAAATACAAGAACACCGCTTTGCCCAAAATTCAGAAGATCTCTAAAAAATTCCAAAGTTTGGTTCCTTCTAGAATGAAGCGACAAACAAAAGTCATGGTTTCGTGTGATGAAGTACTGAAGGTAAAGCCATACACTGTGGTCTACACTAAATAACATTATGAAGATGAAGAAAGCATGGGTTCTTCGTATCATGTTACTGCACAAAGCGGGTAATTTATCTCTAATGGAGGATGATGAGAAATTGGACGATGTTTCACCATGTTATCACATATACTTCAATGATGGGGACTCTCAAGAAGATGAAGATGCGAAAGATGCTCCCCCGGAACTTGAAGAAGGGGTGAAGGCAACAGTTGATGCCTTAAAAGAAGTTAACCTTGGCACTGATGAAGAACCAAGACCCACCTACCTAAAAGCTTTACTAGAAATTGATGAAGAAAGCACTTATATTGAATTACTCAAGGAGTTTTGGGGATTTCTTTGCTTGGAGTTACAAAGAAATGCCTGGCTTGGACCCTAAAGTGGTAGTCCATCACCTTGAGGTCAAGAATGGCGCTCGTCCTGTTAAGCAAGCTCAAAGGCGTTTTAGGCCGGACTTGGTTCCCTTGATTGAAACCGAAGTTAAAAAACTCATCGAATCTGGCTTTATTCGTGAAGTTAAATACCCAACATGGGTTTCAAGTATTGTCCATGTAAGGAAGAAAAATGACCAGATTCGAGTATGCGTTGACCTTAGGGATCTTAAGAATGCGTGTCCAAAAGATGAGTTCCCGCTTCCCATTCCAGAACTGATGATCGATGCTACTACTAGGTACGAGGAAATGTCATTTATGGACGGTTCATCAGGCTATAACCAAATTCGCATGGCGCCAAAAGATGAAGAGCTTACTGCATTCCGTACCCCCCAAGGGTATTTATTGCTACAAGGTAATGCCTTTTGGCTTGAAGAACACTGGTGCTACTTACCAAAGAGCTATGCAGAATATCTTTGATGACCTTCTCCACAAGAATGTCGAATGCTATATTGATGACTTGGTGGTGAAACTAGGAAATAAAAGCGACCACTTGAAAGACCTGAGAATGGTGTTTGAGTTGCTCCGGAGATACCAACTTAGGATGAATCCATTAAAATGCGCCTTTGGATTTACCTACAGAAAGTTCCTGGGTTTCATTGTCCGACATCGGCGGATTGAAATAGATCAACCTAAAGTAGATGCAGTCTTGAAAATGCTTGAGCCCTGCAATATTCATGAATTGAAAAGTCTGCAAGGAAAGCTAGCATACCTTAGGAGATTCATCTCAAACCTAGCTGGGAGGTGCCAACCATTTAGCCTCCTTATGAAGAAAGGTGTCCTTTTCAAATGGGACCAAGCGTGTAGCAATGCCTTTGAGAGCATACTTGATAAATCCTCCTGTTTTGGTAGCCCCTTTACTTAGAAAGCCGCTGATACTATACATTTCAGCACAATAAAGGTCTGTTGGAGCGTTGTTGGCCCAAGAAAATAGTGAAAGGAAAGAAAAATCTCTTTACTACTTGAGCAGGATGATGACACCAAATGAGCTGAATTATTCGCCAATTGAAAAGTTATGTCTGGCGCTAGTCTTCTCAATCCAAAAGTTGAAGCACTACTTTTAAGCTCATGTCGTTCATTTGGTTTCTAGAGCAAATCACATCAAGTTCGTGATGTCAAAACCTGTCCTTAGTGATCGACTAGCAAGGTGGTACCTCCAGTTTCAACAATTTGAAATCGTGTACATCCCACAAAAGGCTATAAAAGGACAAGCGTTAGCGGACTTCTTGGCAGATCACCCTATACCTGATGATTGGGAGCTAACTGACGAACTACCTGATAAGGACGACATGGTCATTGAAGTTCAGCCTCCATGGAAGATGTACTTTGATGGTGCTGCATATCACGGAGGAGCTGGTGCTGGCGCAGTATTTGTCACTTCTCAAAGTGAAGTTCTTCCCTACTCTTTTACGTTGACGCAACTCTGCTCTAACAACGTTGCTGAGTATCAAGCACTAATACTTGGGCTTGAAATGGTTGTCGAAATGAAGAAGTTAAAATTGCAAGTCTTTAGTAACTCTCAGTTAGTGGTCAATCAGCTTCTAGGTAGTTACGAGGTCAAGAAGCCTGAACTACGCCCATATCATTATTACGCAAAAAAGTTAATGGGGTGGCTCGGTGATGTGACTATTCAGCATGTGCCAAGGAAAGAAAATAATAAGGCTGATGCTTTAGCTGCCCTAGCTTCATCATTAACCCTGCCTGATCAAGCACAAGTTACTGTCTACCAAAAATGGGTAGTATCGTTGCCAAATGAGGCTGAAGGTGAAGAAAATGAACTCAAGCATCTTGTCGCTGTTTCTGAAGTTGAGAAAGTAGAATGGTGACAACCTATTATTGACTACTTATGCTATGGAATACTTCCAGAAAATCCGAGGAGAAGGACTGAAATCCGTCGTCATGCACCTCGCTTCCTTTACTACAAAGATACTCTATACAGAAGGTCATTCGAGGGAGTACTCTTGCGATGCTTAGGGGAAGAAGAAGCACTCCAAGCTTTGAAAGAGGCACATTCTGGGGTATGTGGGTCACACAAGTCTGGACCAAAGCTCCACTTCCATATAAAAAGGATGGGATATTATTGGCCAAAAATGGTAAAAGATTGCTTGGACTATGCTCGAAGATGCAAGGCTTGTCAATTCCATGCGAATTTTATTCATCAACCTCCTGAAGTGTTGCACCCGACTGTTACATCCTGGTCGTTTGACGCTTGGGTATTGGATGTTGTTGGACCACTGCCAAAGTCCTCTGGTGGGCACCTATACATCTTGGCTGCAACTGACTACTTCTCAAAATGGGCTGAAGTTGTTTCTCTTAAGGAGGTGAAGAAGGAAAATATTGCAAATTTCATCCGAGTAAACATTATCTATCGCTTTGGAATTCCTCATTACATAATAACAGATAATGGCAAGTCGTTCGACAATAGGTTTATGAACAAGATTTGTGAACTCTTCGGCTTCAAGCAATGTAACTCTTCTATGTACAATGCTGCTGCCAATGTTCAACAAGACACTATGCAACTTTTTAAAGAAAGTCGTCTCCAAATCCAAACGGGATTGGCATGACCGTATGGAGGAAGCTATGTGGGCATATAGGAAAACTCACCGCACGCCAACACAAGCGACCCCTTATGCACTTGTTTATGGAGTTGAAGTCGTCTTGCCACTTGAGCGTCAAATAACTTCATAACGACTGGCTATTCAAGAAGGGATCACTGACGAAGAAAATGCTCGACTTTGATTAGCAGAATTGGAGGCTCTTGATGAGAATAGGTTGGAAGCTCAACAGAGTCCTGAATATTATCAAGCTCGATTGTCTCGCGCCTTCAATAAGAGAGTTCGCCTGAGATCCTTTAAAGTAGGAGATCAAGTCCTTTCCATAAGAAGACCCATTATTACTTCTCATAAACCTGTAGGGAATTTCACTTCAAATTGGGATGAGTCGTATGTCGTGCAAGAAGCTTATTCAAGTGGGGCTTAGAAGCTGGTTGATGCAGATGGCATGAGAATCGGCCCTATCAATGGCAAGTTTATGAAGAAGTATTATCCTTGATGTGCCTACTCCTTGACACATGAGCCTAAACTGCATGTTCCTACACTCCTGGCCCGCATGAGTCTAAACTGTGTAAGGCCCACCTAAAAAAAAAGAGTCCGCTAGGTTGAAAACCTCGAAAGAGACGGCCTAGGAAAAAGTTAGGACATATAAAAAAAAGTCCGCTAGGTTGAAAACCTCAAAAGAGGCGGCCTAGGAAAAAGTTAGGACATAAAAGAATACCCATTCTGAATTACGGTATGACTTGATCCTCTTCACCGAGGTACGTAGGCAGCTTAGAGTTTCATTCTGAGTTCAGTCACATGAGTTCAAAAGATACATAGTGCCCCCATCGTGTTCGAATAAAGTACGATGAAACGTAATCCATTCAGCCACCACTTGAAGATCAAGTTGAGATACCATTTTTCTGTTAAACTTTGGGTCCCATTTGATTTAAAGAGGGCAAGCTGCTATGGTAAAATAGTGTCTTCACTAAAATGATGACAATGTTTACATCAAAATCTGGGATTCGCTATGTCTTCATGTTCACATAACCTTCAAGTTTGTTGGACTTCATTTTTGCTCACCGCTAAAAAAGAGGGGATATTGAATTTTGATTGATATCAAGTAAAACGTCTTGTGACTTTGAGGCTTCTATAACAAAACACAAAAGTTTTGGCAAAGTCACGCCAATTCGAAATTGTCGGTATATCAAAATCTGATGTTGACTTTGAAATATTAGCTGAAACTATCCTTAAAGTATTAAATCCTAACTTTTGGATATGTTTTATATTCTGAAGTTCCATTTTCATAAAATCAAACGGTTTGTGATTTCGACGTTCCTACATCAAAATAAAAACTTTCTGGTGAAGTCGCGCAAATCTGAGACTATCAACGTATCTGAATCTAAAGTTAGATTCAAAATAATATCTGGGATGATTCTTGTAACGACCCGGCTGGTTGTTCCGTAGAATTTCATTATTATTCCTGTTTTTTCCTTGTCATAGGTTGGTTATACTGTTTATGATGTGTTAGAGTTGGTAGGCTCGGAATCAGAATGGTTGTAGCAAGAATTTAGTCATTTAGTCTTTCAAAATAGCTTTATAATTGGAAAAGTCAACTGAGAGTTGGAACAGGCTATCGGGGTCGGAATGGAATTCCGAAAGTTGGAACAGATATGTCTAAAAAATTTCAGGTCAATCCGAGTTGTTTTGGATAGTTTCGGCATCGTTGGTGGATTTTTAGAAATATCAAAGTTCTTAAGCTTGAATCCGATGTGATTTTGGTGTTTCGATGTTAGTTTTGGTGTTCCGAGGGTGCAAATAAGTTTGAATGATCATATGTGATGTGTTGGTATAATTGGTTGGGGTCCCGAGGGGCTCGGGATTGATTTCGGGTGGTTAACAGACACTTCCGGACTTGAAAAATCTGTTGTTTTGCTGGTGTGTTGCAGGGTGTAAATTCTTCTATGCGGTCGTGGGGTGTCATATGAGATCGCACAGGTCTGTTGGTGAGGCCCCAGAATTTGTTTTGTGTTATTGCCCTTGAGGAGCTGCGATCGCGGAGTAGAGGCAGTGCAAGATGTGGGATCGCGAAGGAGGGGGTGCGATCGCACAGGAGTCTTGGCGCGTGGGGGAAAGGGTAGCTGGTGCACTGTGCGATCGCGTGCACTGTGCTGCGATCGCGTGGGGGAGTGGAGAAGACCCCTGTGCAAACGCGTCTGGGAGCGTGCGAACGCACAGGGTATTTTATTAAAAAACTGGGCAGTATTAAATTAAACCCTTCGCGACCATAACCTATTTTAACACCATTTTTTAACGAGAAGAAGCTTTTGAGGCGATTTTGAAGAGGGAAAATCAGTGTTCTTCATAGAGGTAAGTATTTTGGACCTTAAAACTCGATTATAGGTGATTAAGGAACATAATTTCAGTGTTTAATTCATGAAAATCAGTAGAAAAGGTGTGGTTAGGGCTTGAGATTTTGAGACCTTTAGGAATCGATTTGAGGGGTCAAACGAACTCTGATTTTAGCGTTCTTTATATGTACGAAATCGTGAGATGATGAAGAACATTTTGTTATAAAATTTGTCAAGTTCTGAGATGCAGGTCCGGGGGTCGGGTTTTGGCTAATTTTAGGTTTTGAGCTAAACTTGGTACTTTTCAATTGGAATTCATTCCTTAAGCATAATTTGACGATAAAAATCTGAACTTGGTAGATTTGGAGCACTCAGAGGCCAAATTTAGAGGCAAAGGCACTGCATAATAGTATTTTAGCCAGTTTTGAGGTAAGTATCGTTTCCAAACTTGGTTCTGAGGGTTCGAAACCCTGAGCTAAATGATAATGACTATAATTAAGGTGACGCACATGCCAAGTGACGGGCGTGCGGGCGTGCACCGAGTATTTATGGCTTGGCTTATCCCATGGCACCGCTTAGTGATTATTCCATGATGATATCTGTGCTTCTATTAATGTGGTAATTGTGAACATGTTAGAAATCATGTTAAGTATAAATGCTAGGCTTCACGCTGAAAATGTTGAGACCCGAGTGGTCGTATATTACTGTCTCATTTTGTGATTATTTGATTTCATATACTCAGTCTTGTTATAGCATATCACTTCATATCTTAGTCTTAGTATTGTTAATTATATGCATACTTATCATTGTTTCGGGCTGATGGATGCATCTGTGATCCATGTGAGTGAAACTGAAGAGTCATGACTGAGTGAGGCCGAGAGCCTGTTATTGAGACAGTTATGAGATTGGACTGCACACCGCATCTATATTAAATCATGTCTTAGTTGGCTTGATATGGCGCTTGGGCCACTAGGGCCCCTCCGGAGTCGTTACACCCCAAGTGAGCGCATTAATGTTGAGGGATGGATTTTCCCGGGGCATGGATTGTGTCCGAAGTGGATGTTATGTGAGGGATGGATCGTCCCTAGACATGGATCTTGTCCGAGATTCTTAATCCGGAGATGGACTTTCTCCGTGGGGATGGATTGACCTTTTCCCTCAGTACGGAGTGACTACGGTCACCAATGATTATGTACATTCCGGGATGGACTTTTCCCTGGGCCTGAGAGCCATATACGGTACTGAGTGGACTGCTGTGTGAGAGTTTTTAGCACTATGTGCATATCCACACTGGTTTCATACATATATTTTATGATGGCATGTAGAGTATATTGGAATACTTGGCATATTTACTCATCCTGATAAACTGTTAGCATATCTAAATTTTTTATATTGTTTATTGTATAATTTTGAGGTTTTGTCCCACTACTTCTCAGCCCATAGTTTGGGTTCGTTACTTCTGAGTTGGTGTACTCACGTTACCCTCTGCACCTTATATGCAGATCCAGGTACACCGGGACCCGGTAGTGGATATTGAGCAGCTGTCAGAGTTTTTCTTGGAGTTTTCGAGGTAGCAGCTGGCGATCGTGATTTAAAGTTAGATTCAAAATAATATCTGGGACGATTCTCAAATTATTTGATTCCGAATTTTGGATATGTCCTAGATCTCGAAGTCTATTTTCCATAAAATCAAGCAGTTCATAATTTTTACGTTCATACACCAAGATATGAATTTTTTAGTGAGACTGCGCAAATCTGAAATTTTCAACGTGGTGGAATCTAAAGTTGGTTTCAAAATATTACCTGCGGCGATTCTGAAGGTGTTTGATTCCGAATTTTGGATATGTGTTGGATTTTAAGGTCTAGTTTCTAAAAGAAAACTAAATGGCTTATATTGTTAACGTTCTCACATTGAGATATATATCTCCCACCACAAAAGGTGCAAAGATGATGAACAATATTATCCTCAAAGAAGGAGGATGTATTTCCAAACACAGAGAACTTCGAGACATGAATGCCAACGACATTTAAAAAAAAAAGCAAAAAGAAGCTAAGTTCCATCATGGGGGCATCACTACATCATAATAATCAAAGAACTATTGATATTGAACCGCAAAGGAAGAAGGGGCATTAATAAAAATGCGTGATATAAAATAAAATAGATAGAGTTTTCATTCCTAAGAAAAGCCACTAGTTAATAAAAAAAAAAGAGGCGAATAAAATACTCTATATTGACTAATCTTAAAACAAATTGTAGTTGACCAAGTCTTTAAGAGTTGCCTCTAGGTGTTTTTTCTTCATCTCCACGTCGGCCAAGTCATCAGCAGTTGCCAAGGAAACATCAGAATATTTACGGTACTCCTCTTCAGCAGATGAGACTCTAGAGTCAATCTCTTCAACCTCTTTCTTGGAAACACCTCGAAGAGCTATTAACTGTTTCACCTTCTCCTTGGCCTCTTTGAGAGATCGACTGGCAGCAGATAATTTCTCGGCCTTCTCCCCTTTCTCAATCAAGACAAGATCAAGCTGTTCCTTGGCGTTTAAAAATGACTCTGAGTTTTCAACATCCACAACCTTGTCAGAAAGAGTTGACCGTGCCTGGTCATATGATGTGGCAAGCTCAAAGAAAGACGTCAATAGCCCTTTTAGAGGGGAAATATCCACACCCTTTCCGTCCATCTCCTTGAGAATTACTTCGATCTCAAATTGAAGAGAAGAAGCATTTTCTGCGGTAAGGTCCTTGAGTTTGGAATGAATCTAGCCTAGGCATATAGAATGAAAAGATTCAAGACAACCTTCTTCTATCAAAGATAGATATGGTTGGTGCTGATTGTTGGTGAAAATTAGGCCCCGATTTCGCTCCAAGACTAGGAATGGAAGTTTCCTCTAGGCCTGACTTAGCTATTGGAAGTGATTTCCTCGAGTCTGGCTCCGTGACAGATTCGCTACTACCTTGGGGCTTGCTTTGGTGGGATGCCATTGAAATGTGAACACCATTTTCCTGCATAGAAAAGGATATATGATCAGTTAAACTACTTGGATATTATAAAATAATATGAAGGTTTTAATCGTTACCTCTTTGATGGCCGTCAAAGTCCTTGAAGCACTACCGATGCTATCAGTAAGCTCGACTACAACCAAATTAGCATCTCCTTGTTTGTTAGAATATGGCTTCACCCGCTTGAAGTTTTGATCTCCATGACTACTATCACTCTCATTTTGGGACGGATATTTGTTGGAGGTAGGAACAATGGTACCTAATGGAAAGGAACCCTCGTTGGCTTGATGGGCCTAAACAAGGACCTTCTTTTGAACTTCTTTATATAGAGGTCCCTTGACGTCACATGGTACAACCATTTTGGACTTTAAAGTAGGAGGCTTGCCCTCCCTGTTATGCTCTTGAGATGTGATCTCTGAAGGCGTAGTAGTAACTGGCCCAGCGGTATTCACCAAAGATTGCAAGTGGTTTTTAAGGAAGCGTTCATGCACTCTTTCCTACCAAGACTTATAATCGGACGAGACATGTTTCTTCATCTTGGGCATAATAGGGGGAAATGTGGCATTTGACCTACTTTTAGACAAGACACAAATTTGTAAAAGTTTCAATCATTTGTCTAAAGATCACTCACGAAAATCTTGATCCAAGCAACCGGGGATGTCTTGATAAAAATTGAATTGACGACTGAAACGATGAGGACTATAAGGCTTCACGATGAAGGTCGATCCATTTCTCAAAGGAAGGTAATTCGAGTGAATACTCATAAAATAATTTGACTCGGACTCTTCCTCGTTGCCATCATCACGATAATAATAAGGTTGAGGATTGCTTGGCATTGTGGAGGTCCATACGGTACTTTTTCCTCCATGAATACGTTTTCTCGCGTCATCATTCCCAAAGTATCTTGATGTTCCCTCACCTGAGTATATGTCCATCAGAGGAGTAGCCGGCCTATTCATTAGAGCAAAATGAGTCTTGAAGTAGCAGGCCAACCAACCGTACACATAATGAATTGGAAAGTAAAATCTAGAAGAATCGAGTGGTGAGCCATTTGAAATTGTGTTTAATCCCCTGTAAATGCTATCTAAGATTGGAACGACGAGGTTAATTCTTTGCCCACACGCTAGAAGGCCTGCAATCTTGAAAGTCTCAGGCTGAATAAAGTCGCCTTCTTTTGTAGGGAGCGCAAAGACACATAACCAGCATGATAAAAAAGCAGTCAAGTATATTCCGTCTTTCTTGTCACTTCCAACGCCAAGTTTAACAAATAATGCATCTTCAACTTCCGACCAATTGACCATTTTACCTATGGCTCCAGTAGGGTTGTATGTTGATTTGGGACGAGCTGACTTCTTTTATTTTCTCGCTGGAGGTTGTTCATACTTTAAAACCTTTTTGCTCCAAAACTCGATCCATCTTCTTATAGGGACGTTATGATTTTTAGCGTTTCCCTCTCGGAGTTGGTGATATGCATCAAACAATTGCTGACAGGCTTGTGGAAGGAACATTTTATCCTTGTCGTAAGCACCTGTAAGTTCTCGAGTATTTGATAACTTCCTCATAAGGAGACCCCATTAAAGGCAGAGCCCCAATAGTGCACAAATCCCAAAGAGATATGGATAACTCTCCACCTGAGGTAAGTAACGTGTTTGTTTGAGGACACCAAGACTCACAAAAGGCTTGCATGATACTTGTAGTATGATCATAAGTAAACAATGAGGCATAGACAGCATCGTAAATATTGGTGGCCCTCAATACTCGATTTTTCCTGCTAAGAATATCTTCGGTCCACTCCCAATAGCCGGGGATATAATGAAATTTGCCACCAAAAGTTAAGGAATCACTCCAGTATACTTCTCCTTTGAGGATTCGTGGTCCTAAGCATGGAGGGAACTTGCCACATTTTTAACTTTGTGATTATGGGAACGAAGAGTCCATGTCTTGAATTTACGTTTGGTGTTTTCGAAGGTCCAATATACCAAAGGAAATGGATTTTTCAAGGATGGCCACGAAGCTGCATATAATTCGGTCAGTGGTGTATCAACTAGTAATCTGATCTCCGTTTTACTATCCTTATGCTCTGAAATTACAAGGTACTTGGACGTGGAGGAAGAGGATGTTGAGTCTCTGAAGTAAACCATGTTCAAGATGCATAAAAAAAGAAAACAAATTTTGTTAGTACCTAAGTCAAAAGGGAAGAGTAGCAATCGTGATCTTGAAAGAGATCATGGATAAGTAAGTGTTCGTCTCGAACTTTTAAAGGAATTCGAATTTGTAAAGGTTTTTGTTGAGAACTTTTAAAGATGTTTGTCTCGAATTTTTAAAGGCATTCGGATTTTTAAGGTTTTCATTCCGAACTTTTAAAAGGCGTATGTCTCGAATTTTTAAAGGTTGTCACTTCCTACTTTTAAAGATTTCTACCACGAGCTTTTAAGGGTCTTCACCGCGAACTTTTAAAAGTTTTCATCACGTGCTTTTAAAGGTCTTCACCACGAACTTTTAAAAGTCTTCACCACGAACTTTTAAAGGTCTTCATTATGAACTTTTAAAGATCTTGACCACGAGCTTCTAAGGATCTTTATGCGAACTTTTATGGGTCTTCGCCACAAATTTTAAAGTTATTCATCGCGAACTTTTAAGGATCTTCGCCACGAATTTTTAAAGTTCTTCATCGCGAACTTTTGAGGATCTTCGCCACGAATTTTTAAAGGTCTTCATAGCGTACTTTTATGGGCTTCGCCACAAATTTTAAAGATCTTTATCATGAAATTTTAAAGGCCTTTGTCTTGAACTTAAAGAGGACTTCGTAGTTTGACGAACTTCGGAAAAAAAAGAGACAACAAGTAAAACAAACAAGAAAGCACAAGAAAAAAAGATGAAATTACCTTCGCGTCAATGCTTCCGAGTCCACAAAATTAGACTCAAATAAATTGCAAATAATGCGAATTGATATTCGCAAAGTAAAGCATGCAGGTATTTATAGACCTCCAAAGGCTGCTGTCTAAGATGGATCTCCGATGTGGGACAATAGTTACAATCTGTCTCCTAATTGGATTTGGTTGGTTTGCATCGGTTGTCTTGTGCAATACATTACTGGAAGTGTGATCTCAAATATGGGGTGAGAGTCCTTTTTAAAATGGAATAAGGAAGCTTATTTAATGCATAAATCCTTACTAGAGACAAAGACCTTACAAAAAAACGTAAATCTCCAACCAAATCCCTTTCAGATAGTAAAGTCATGTGATTGTAAACAAAATTTCAATCATTACAGTTTTGACTTATTCTTGTCCAAATATGAATTATCATTAATGCTTTTGAGGCAAAGTAACGAGTTAATTGAGGAAATTATTCAGTTGGAAGCTCTACTTCTGACACCCCTGTTTGGGGCTTCAATGATACTTCAAGCCATGTCTTTAATATTCTCATGTTTATACTTTGACAAGTCTTGGAAGTAGGGGCATTTCTAGGCATATAAATTTTATTAAAATTAAATTTATAAAAGAATTTAGATTATATTTTAAAATTCAAGATATATTGGTCCAAATAAATATTATGGACTAATATAATTGAATTAATTATATAAATTCAATATATATGAATTAAATAAATAAGTCTTAATCAATTGGGCTAGCCCAATTAATTGGGCTAAAGTGATGAGCCCACTTTATTAAGCCCAAAAATGTCATCCTCCTGGAGGCCCAGTTTGGTGTCACGTGTCAAATGACGTGGCGCACCTAATCAAACAGAAGAGCCAATAGGATCATGCCACGTGTCAAAATGATAAGGCATGCAAAATCACATTAAAAGGCCAATGAAATCGGCCCACGTGTGCAAGTGACATGTTCTGGCCAATCAAATATGGTCATATCACACTTCAATTTGATTGGTCGGAAAGAGATTGTTCTTATCATAACTATTCCCTCCCACAACTATAAATAGGGGTCTTCATAACCCAGAAAAGACATCAGAAGTTATAACAAGAAGCAAGAGAGAGCTCGTGGATCAAACGTTGCGGATTTCTCTAAAAGTTACAAGCATTCAAGTGTTCTAAGGATTAAAAGATCAAGACAAAGATTCAAGAACAAGCTGCAAGCCCTTGGATTAAAAGTACGTCAAGATCAAGATCAAACTTCAAGCACTTGGATTAAAATCAAATAAAATTCAAAGATTAAGCTCAAAAGCTCTTTTTATTTATCGTTGAAAAGTAGAATCAGAGGATTCATAGAGATTGTAACACTCAAATATTTGAAATAAAATACTACGATTGTTGCGACATTTTTCGGCCTTGATTATATTTTCTCGACGCAATTTATTGTCTACAACAGCCACAACAACAAGGAAGCGAAACTAGCAAGTACTTCGGATTTTTCGGTGTTAGAATTACTTTGAAAGATTTGAAATCACCTAGGGTTGATATGAAAATCTCAGGAGATTATTTTAAAGAACATAAACAACTTAAAACAACCTCCCCTCCCCCCCC
>ML377980.1:27493-49015 GCA_005239525.1 Nicotiana knightiana | reverse complement strand
CATGCTTGATTGTCGGTATTGATCATAGTTAAGGGGTAATGTGTGTGATTGAAAAGAAAAATACTCCTTGGTTAATGAATTATGTACGTGTGAAGGATATTGCTCGAGGACGAGCAAGAGTCTAAGTGTGGGATGTTGATGCGTGGCTAGAATTCATAATCTTAAGCATTATATACCTTGCATTTTATGTGCTTTAATGATAAGAATACACGTCGTATGTGCCTAATGAAGTTTATTTAATGTGTAGGTGCAACTTAAGAAAATTATTTTTGGAGACTTGGACCTCAAATTGAGGTCGGATCTTGAAACTAAACACATACTTGAACTCGGGAAAGAATGGATAAACAGAATTTGGTCCCGATTTCGGATATGGACCTTGTGGGCCCGTTGGCTTTTTCTAAAATAGGTATAAATCCAAACTTTTTTTTATATTTAAAAGGTTCCTAAGACTTTTTTTAATTTATTTAAGCGTTGTTTGGCCAAATTTGAGTTGTTTGGGGGCGGTTTCTAGAGGAAAGACAGTCTTGGAAGGTTAATTTGTTTTCGAAAAAAAGTATTCAAGCTAGCCTTGACTTGAGAGTTTAACTTGCATTTGAATCTATTTGCTATGTGTTAAGTGTATTGGGGTCGACATATATACATGGTGATGAGTGTATATGCGCATGCCCAGGTTATAGCATGATCGGGTAGAATTTGCCATATTATTGTCTTTGTTCTTTTTATGTATACTCTTCCTTGCATATTTAGATTGTGAAGCTATTTGATTAATTATTTACTTGCTAGTAACCATGTTGAGGACTTGTTGAAATATTTGATTAATATGGCTATTGAGGTGTTTGTTGGCTGATTGGTTCCACAGTAATGATTATCTCTCTCTCTTGTTGTATTATATTTATTCACTCTTCTTGATGGTATTGATGGTTACTACCTTGCTTGGTATTATTTATTTATGCTTGGCAAGGAAGAGTGATTATGTTTGACGAGTATTTTCGTGCTATGGGGATGGGAGATATTGCACAACGGGTGCTACTTTGCTTCTTGTTATTTTATTTATATTGCACGATGAGTGCTTCCGCGCTTTGAGGATTAACAATATATGTATTGAAGGTGTTTGTGTGATGTGAGGATGAGTGATATATGCACGATGGGTGTTTCCGTGCTATTTGATTTGAAATCTTTTACTTAGCTTTTCATTTATGAAATCTTGATGGTTATGGTTTGTATTGAGTCATGGATATCAATTCTCCTCTAGGACTTGACTTGTTAAGAAATAATTGGATACGACATTTTAGAAACATGATCTTATTTTACTTAGTTGTACATCTTATTATCTCTCGTCTTTAATTCTGTTATTTGTTTTGTTACAACTCATGTTTTGTACGTAAAAGTAGATCGTAAGTCAACTGATGTAAGCTCGAAAATGATATTATCTTGGAAAATATATAAATTAAGTTAATCATATTACCTTGGAGTTTACAAATATTTAGGATCATGAAAAACCACTACCAAGAGGGTTGGAAGGTTTAGAAGCTAAACGAACTGAAGAAAATAAGTTTCGTCGAAAGTTGGCAAGCTAGGAAAATTATAACATGTACTTTTGAGGTGAGACTAGGGTGCTTAATATGATAATAAGGTGATGTTATGAGTTATTTTAAACGTATGATATCCGTGTTTAGTTTTGAAGTCAAGCAGGTTATGAAACAAATATTTGACGAAAGTGGTCACAAGTTACGTTCATAAGTTTTACTGAAATTTGGGTCTAATGTTAATGAGATTTTATTTCTATATACTTGGATATACAGGGTTAGCCACCCACCAAATTGAATATCTACGAGTCTAATTTCTAGACAATTAAATTGTTTTTAATATACTTTGGGGGAGGTTTCTAAAGGAAAGAGAGTCTTGGAAGGTTAATTTGGTTTCGTAAAAAAGTATTCAAGCTAGCCTTGACTTGAGAGGTTAACTTGAATTTGAATCTATTCGCTATGTGCTAAGTGATTGGGGGCGACATATATACATGGTGATGAGTGTATATGCGCATGCCTAGGTTATGGCATGATCGGGTAGAATTTGTCATATTATTGTCTTTGTTTATTTCATGTATACTCTTCCTTGCATACTTAGATTGTGAAGCTCTTTGAATAATTATTTACTTGTTAGTAACCATGTTGAGGACTTGTTGAAATATTTGAGTAATATGGCTATTGAGATGTTGGTTGGCCGATTGGTGCCACAGTAATGATTATCTCTCTCTCTCTTGTGTTGTATTATATTTATTCACTCTTCTTGATGGGATTGATGGTTCCTACCTTGCTTGGTACTATTTATTTATGCTTGGCGAGGAAGAGTGATTATGTTTGACAAGTATTTTCGTGCTATGGGGATGGGAGATATTGCACAACGGGTGCTACTTTGCTTCTGGTTATTTTATTTATATTGCACGATGGGTGCTTCGCGCTTTGAGGATTAAAAATATATGTATGGAAGGTGTTTGTGTGATGTGAGGATGAGTGATATATGCACGACGGGTGTTTTCATGCTATTTGATTTGATATCTTTTACTTAGATTTTCATTTATGAAATCTTAATGGTTATGGTTTGTATTGATTCATGGATATCAATTCTCCTGTAGGACTTGACTTGTTAAGAAATACTTGGATACGAAATTTTAGAAACATGATCTTATTTTACTTAGTTGTACATCTTATTATCTCTCGTCTTTAATTCTGTTATTTTTTTGTTACAACCCATGTTTTGTATGTAAAAGTACATCGTAAGTCAACTGATGTAAGCTCGAAAATGATATCATATTTAAAAATATATAAATTAAGTTAATCATATCACCTTGGAGTTTACAAATATTTAGGATCATGAAAAACCACTACCAAGAGGGTTGGAAGGTTTAGAAGCTAAACGAATTGAAGAAAATAAGTTTCGTCGAAAGTTGGCAAGTTAAGAAAATTATAACCTGTACTTTTGAGGTGAGACTAGGGTGCTTAATATGATAAGAAGGTGATTTTATGAGGTATTTTAAACGTATGATATTCGTGTGGTTAGTTTTGAAGTCAAGCGAGTTATGAAACAAATATTTCACGAAAGTAGTCACAAGTTACGTTCATAAGTTTTACTGAAATTTGGGTCTAATGTTAATGAGATTTTATTTCAATATACTTGGATATACGGGGTTATCCACCCACCAAATTTAATATCTACGAGTCTAATTTTCAAACAATTAAACGTATTTTAATATAAATCTGAGTAGAGAGATATTCGCATTTTTGCAAGATTGTGCAGGCAGCCCCTATGGGACCCACTTGGTTGGTGACCAACCTTCACCTATTTTTATCTCATTTTTGGGATACGTTTTGCTAATTTTTCAACCTCCTTCCATCCCCATAATCTCCAAACCCTCCCAAACAGTTACCCCAACGCTCCAAACAAATTCCAAAAAAATACACCATAATCTAACACTGAGTTAGCTTAAAGAAGGAAGAACACCTCTACAAGATTGTGTCGTCGCATTAAGGGTTGTTGTGAGCTAAGAGAATCTTGAATTCCATGTTTTAGTATCTTTATAAGGTATTTATATTATCTCCTTTCTTGTGCTTAAGTTTAATTCCATGTTGGTGATGTTTTTTGAAGCAAAATACTACAAGACAGCATTAAAATAATCTAAGATATGGCTACTAATTTTTTGGGATATTTTGAGGTGATAAATATGATTGGTGATGGCTGAAAATTGTGGAAATAACTTGGTTTTGATATGGTTTCTATTGTTATGAATGTCTATATGTTTATCAAGTGAATTGATGAAATAAACATATGAAACTCGATACTAGAAGTGAAGATTAAGGTGTTTGCGCGCGTGTGTACTGTTTTGCAAGGGTTTTGAGCTAGGTTTTGATCTGATTTTGTTGGAATATCTTGCATACGTTATTATTGATGTTGTTCCTACTATTTTGGTGCTGTTTTTAGTTGGATGGAAGTGGAATTTGATTGGGGAAATATTGTATGATGTTTTATAAGTGACCTACTTGCGTAGAAGCATGTTTGTAAGTCTTTATGGAATTAATTACAAGTTTTATTGTCTTAATGTAGATTAAAGTCTTCAGGAATATATACATTGAGTCGTTAAGTAAACGACAGAGGTATGTTAATACTCACCCCTTCATTCTTTTGGCATGATCTATGAATAAACGTAACCATAACAACGTTGCTTCAAAAGGAACTGTATTCTTATCTTATGTATTCTTATAATTCTTGTTAACTCTTGGAAATTGATACAGACACAATTACGTAATGATAATCGGAGGATAATGACCTTGAGTCACTCCGATCAGATCCATAAGGCCCTTCAGGATTATTGCTTGCATTGCACTTATATATATGTATCTATTTTCTTACCTAGTTGTGCTATAGTCAACCGGGTACGTCATTTATATGTGTACACTGCTGCAACTGGTTTTGACATTATCGATCCTTATTAAGTCCGAGTTCGATCAAGTGCTCTGCGAGGCCGGATACATTATTATATGACATGAGACATTACTAAATCTTATTAAGGCCGGTTACGACAAATTCTCTTCAAGGCCGGGAGTGTTATGTTAAAAAATAATTTTCCCCATAGGGTGACTTGATACTATATTACATGGACCTTTTGAGTGGCTTTATTTTTACAGACAAACATATATATCCATGATTTGACAATTTATGTTTGCATGTACATATAGAGATTCAGACAATACCTCACAATAGGTTACTCGAGTCAGCTCAAGGTTGTCACGCTTCTTTTTCTTCTTCCGAAGCTGTTTAGGGAGTTGATAGGTATGGTGGTTATATGCGTATACATAGTTGGGAATATCATGGTCCTATCCCGACTAGATGTTGTTGATGTACTCACTAGAGGCTTGTAGACACTCGTCTTGTATACTAGTAGGGATTTGTAAGCCTTTTCAGTGGACCCGTTGTGTTCATATTGACCTTGTTGGCCTTGTTGTATATATACGTACATTGTCCTTTTCTGCATATGGGTGGTTGTGTCTTTTGATTAGGTAATCACCCATCAGAGGCTTTGTCAGCCCATATATGGTTGAGTATATTACATGTATCAGGATTGGTACGCATGGGCTTTTGGGCACCGGATGCCGACCACCCCCTAAGGTTGGGGTGTGGCATTTTTCTTACTATTCCCTTGTTGTTCTTGTGTCATGATCCAAAATCTCACCTCAAGGATGTGATGGTACCTAGCCGAACTTGCTAATCAAGCCAACTCACAATCTATAAAATAAAGTCCATTTCCTTTAATTAACAATGACATGTTATCAATAAAGTCAAAAATAGTCCAAAATAATGACAATATCTGATATAGCAATAACACGGCCTAACCGTGGCCAATACAGTACACCCCCAAGACTAACCTATACTCATAATGACCGCTCCATTTTAATTACTATGACCTCACACAGTTACTCCGTTGAACTTCTCATAAGCTCATGTTGCACTAGTCATAACACCATCCCAAATTATTAGCCCAAATGAATTCTCAACCTCGTGACAGTCGTGCCATCAACCTCAAGTGACAAACTCACCTCATAGTACATACATCCCATTGGATAGAAGGTAAAACTCTTCATAGAAACCTCCTGACAAATATACAAACTCTATCCTTCCCATAGGAGATAGCCCACCTGTTTAGCCTCAAATCTTTCTATGACCTTGCTATGAGCATGACCATTATGTAACTAATGAATTCTCCCGAGCCTACACTTGTACAGAGGCCGCGAGAATATGTTTTATCTCATCAATGGACAATCTAAAGATCCATAAGCACATCCAAAACTCAAGACTGTATCAAGCATTTACATCCCCTTTGTAGCTCAAGAAAACCCTTCTTATTAAATCCAAAACCTTCCAAAACTTAAGTAGCCATAACAATGAAATTCATAGACTTAGTCCTTTGCCATAATGACCCAAATCGCACCAACCTTCCTCAAAGCATGTGGCTACCCTGCGACAAAGTCCATAACAATATGCCCCCACTTCCACGCAGGTATAGCCACCTTCTGATGTAAGCCGCTCGGTCTCTGATGCTCATTATTGACGTTCTGACAATCAAATGCTACGAGACATGCCTAATAATGTCCTTCTTTGACCTCCACCATAATTTTTCCTCGAATTACGTATGTCTCTGTATAATCCATATGAACAAAATACCATAAAATATGAACCTCCTCAATGATCATCTCTATCAAACCATCAATACTAGAAACATAAATCTAACCCTGAAATCGTAAAACAACGTTTCACTAAGGACCACCTCCCTAGCACCATCACGCAAAACATTTCCCTAAGGACATGTAAATGTAAATCAACATACTGACCGGCTATGATATTCTCAAACAAAGACAACAGCAACCACACAAGAAAGAACTCCACTTCGTTCAGAAATGCTCAATCTCACAATTCTATATACCAAGCTCAAAACTTTCAGAGCCAAATGCCTTCCCTCAACCGGAACAAAATGCCAAATTCCAATCATGAACTAGATAGTTCCTTTCATAAGGCTTCAACTGTCGAGACACGTAAGCAACCACCCTACCACTCTGCACTAACACCACGCCAAAATCGACATGTGAAGCATCACAATATACTGTGCAAGGCCCCAAACCCGTGGGCAACACTAGTATTAGGGCAGTTATAGATGAAAACCTCTCCACAAAGAGACAATAGTAGACGACCTTCAACATCAGGAAAAAACCTCCCACACTACAGGCGCAACATCCCCATAAATCACCGGATCTCAACTGATATTGAGTGCTCAACATCATGTACAAACAAGTCAGGGAAGATATATCTTTGAAGATGAGATAAAGTTGCACGAGAAGAAAGAAAGGGAATTACATAACATCCCGTAGGCTTTCGAAGAAAAGTACAAACATTTTCGTACCAATCCAAAAGACTCTACTATACTTGTTCGTGTCTTGTGAGACCTATATGAAGTAGAGCTCTGATACCAACCTGTTACGACCCAAAATCCCACCTCAAGGCCATGATGGAACCTAGACGAACTTGTTAATCAAGCCAACTCACAATCCACAAAATAAAGTCCATTTCTTTTAATTAACAATGACATGTTATAAATAAATATAGAAATAGTCCAAAGTAGTAAAAATATTTGATATAGCCATAACAGGACCTACACATGACCGATACAATACAACACCCAAGATGGCACAAGTACACAAGAAATAAAATATAGAACAAGTCTGAATACATAATCAACATTGTTTGTGAGAAAGAAAATTATAAGGAGATAAATAAGGATAGGGACTCCATGTGTGGGTCGAACAGTATAGAAACTCATCAAGAAGTATCCAATAAGAGACTCTTACTTAGATCAAAGGTACCGTAATACCAGTCTCAAAACCTGCACAAAAATATGCAAAATTATAGTATGAGTACACCATAATCGGTACCTAGTAACTATCAAGTATAACCTCGAAGAAGTAGTGGCAAGGCAAGATGCATCCGAATCTTAAAACAACATATGTAAATAATAGAACTTAGAACTAGAATAGTAGATAACCTCATGAATAACAAGAATCAAATATATAATCAATTGAAAGATATTAAGAATGCTTTTCCAGTACAAGAAATAATCATAACATTGCCAAGATATAGTATTAAAAGATTGCATGCTCAAATAACGAAGTCGAGGCTCCCAACTAGAATAAAATTATATCATGCAACAATTATAAATAATATGAATACTCCTAAATGAGTAGAGAATATGACTGCATGCTCAAATCGGTACTAGACCATGTACCACGATACACAATTCATGTATAACCATAATCGGTAAAAAATTCATGTACCAGCCCTGTACAAAATCCATATACCCGCCACGCTCACATAGCCCAAAGTAACATGTCTAATAACCTGAATTCAGAATCCAAACGCAAAGCGGAGCTTAATAGCAACACACATAATCAAATATCCAATTATTATGTCTTGTGTGCCATAATTGTATCTCATTTGCACGCTTTACCTTTCTTGCCAAAATCCTCAATCCAAATCAAGTACTCTTACTCAAAATGTATGCATATGCTAAAAAATTACAGATAAAAGGTGCACCAGGCAAACCAATTTTTTGAAATTGGCCTGGTAAAGAAGGAGAACTCAAGATTCTAGAGTCTAGAGAAGAACAAACAAAAACCTAATAAAATCATACAGATATATGCTCTAAGATCTATGTGACTACATACAATTGAGAAATTCAACATATCAAGGGTAAGTTCCCATGTCTTCGTAAGTAATCATAAACCTAGGCATGATTTCGATCATGAATAAGAGAGCTAACATAGTCACATAAGCCAAAAAATCATGAATCAAATGAGCACATAGTCAAAACTAGGCATAAAATATTTCAATTCTATCCCGGTCATGATATAAACTTGCTAAGTGAATATACGCTCTCCACCACATATATAAACCACCCCAATACCTTAAACATACATAAATCAAGTCAAATCCTAGGGGTTTCCCTCTTAACAAGGTTAACCAAGAGACTTACCTTTTTTCGAGCTAGCTTCAACCATAAATTGCATCAAAACCTCGCTCTAGCCCTCTAATCACGAAAATCAAAGCTAAACATTAACCACGGAAGTAAAATAATACTATAGGAAGCGCTCCCAATCCATAAATTTTCGATATTTGAAGAATTCCAAACAAGTCAACAGGGGCCCGCATGCCCGAAATTCCAAACCAATACCACAATCTAGTGATTTATAACATGCTGAATCCAAATATGTAATTCATTTATAAATCCGGGTCCAAACCAATAGTAAAAAACCAAAATACAGTCTCTTAAAGTGTAGGCATAAACCCAAAATTTCCTTTCCTCAAAGGATCGCAGCAGTAAAGGATTGGCCTAGACCTACCACTCCAACAGAGATTCGCAGTTTCTTGGGCTTGGTCGGGTATTGTAGGAAGTTTCTAGGAGTTTTCTAATCTTGCCTCTCCATTGACTAAAATGACGCAGAAAGCGGTTAAGTTTCAGTGGTCCGATGCTTGTTAAAGGAGCTTCTAGGAATTGAAATCAAAGATTGACTACGATACCGGTATTGACCCTGCCAGAGGGTACATAGGGGTTTGTGGTATATTGTGATGCTTCAAGGATCGGGCTTGGGTGTGTGTTGATGCAACATGGTAAGGTTATAGCTTATGCTTCAAGACAACTTAAGAATCATGAAAAGAACTATCCAACGCATGACTTAGAGCTTGTGGCGGTGTTTTTGCATTAAAAATTTGGCGTCATTATTTGTATGGGGTCCATATAGATGTATTCACGGACCACAAGAGCCTTCATTATATTTTCAAATAGAAGGAATTGAACTTGCGGCAGAGAAGGTGTCTTGAGTTGCTCAAGGATTATTACATCGACATTTTGTATCATCCAAGGAAGGCTAATATGGTGGCGGATGCTCTTAGTCGGAAATCTATGGGTAGCTTGGCTCACTTGAAGGGATGTCAAAGGCCGTTGCCCCGAAGGTCCACCAGTTATCCAGTTTGGGAGTTTGTCTTGCGGACTCTAATGACGGGGGAGTGATTGTACAGAATAGGGCAGAATCATTGCTTGTGGCAGAAGTCAAGGATAAGCAATACAATGATCAAATGTTGGTGAAGCTGAAGGAGGGGATTCATAAATATAAAACTATGGCTTTTTATCTTGGCATGGATGATGGTACATTATGATACCAAGGGTGGCTACATATTCCAGACATGGATGGTCTTCAGGAAAGAATCATGGCAGAAGCTCATACTTCTAGATATTTCGTTCACCCAGGTTCTACGAAAATGTATCATGATCTCAAGGAAGTTTACTGGTGGAATGACATGAAGAGGGGTGTGGCGGACTTTGTGGCAAAATGTTCAAACTGTCAGCAAGTGAAGGCCGAGCACCAAAGCCCGGTGGATTGGCACAAAATATAGAAATTCCAATGTTGAAATGAGAAATGATCAATATGGATTTTGTGATAGGGTTACCGCGCACTCCGTGTAAGTTCGACTCGATTTGGGTGATCGTGGACCGACTTATGAAATCAGCACACTTCTTACCAATTAAATCCACCGACACCGCAGAACAGTATGCTCAATTGTATATCAAGGGAATAGTTAGGCTTCATGGCACTCCAGTTTCCATCATTTCCGATCGATGGGCCCAGTTCGCAGCTAATTTCTGGAGGAAATTTCAGCAAGGTTTGGGTACGCATGTAAATATTAGCACGGCTTTCCATCCACAGACCAACGGGCAAGCAGAACAAACTATTCAGATGCTTGAAGACATGTTGCGTGCTTGACTTCAAGGGTAGCTGGGGTGATCATTTGCCACTGATAGAGTTTGTATATAACAACAACTTCCATGCCAGTATTCAGATGGCACCATTTGAGGCCTTGTATGGTAGGAGATGTAGATCGTCGATTGGGTGGTTCGAGGTTGGAGAAGCTGAACTAATTGGGCCAGACTTGGTGTGTCAGGCTATGAAGAAGGTTAAGCTCATAAAAGAGCGGTTTTGAAAATTTCCAAGAGTCGTCAGAAGTCCTACTCGGATGTTCGTCACAGAAACTTAGAGTTCAAAGAAGATGATTGGGTGTTCTTGAAGGTCTGCCTTATGAAAGGGATCATGAGGTTTGAAAAGAAATGGAAATTGAGTCCAAGGTATGTCGGACCGTATAGAATGATCCAAAGGCTCGATCAGGTAGCGTACAAGCTTGAGCTACTACCTGAGATTTCATTTGTGCACCCGGTATTTCATGTGTCCATGTTGAAGAAGGTAGTTGGAGATCTGTCCGCTATTGTTCCAGTTGAGACCATCGAGGTTAATGAGAACTATAGTATGAAGAGATTCCAGTTGCCATTCTTGATAGGCAAGTCCGGAAGTTGAGAAATAAAGAAATTACCTCTGTGAAGGTATGATAGCGAAACCAGCAAGTTGAAGAAGCTACTTGGGAAGCCGAGGGTGAAATGAAAATGAAGTAACCTCACTTGTTTGAATAGCCATGCAATAGTTCCATGAAGTCGATTCCCCTAAAGTTTTGTACTACTTGTCCAGCTACTGTAAAAACTTTCCTTTCTAGTTACTTGTTTCTTATGAGATCACGATTGGTGTTGTTTTGTGTTCTGTTGCATTATTTTATCATATGTATGTTGTTAAGATGTGCTTCTAGGGATCTCTGGAAGGTAGATAGGCCTAGATACAAAGGAAACTCTAGGAAAAGTTTTGGAAATTTAGGGAAGTTAGCCAAATTTTGGGGCTAATGGTACTGGAGCTGTATAAGATGCTATTAGTGAACCTTGATTCTCATTCGAGGACGAATGATCTTAAGTGGGGGAGGATGTAAGACCCAATAAAACTTTTTAACTAAAACTCGGAGTTTCGTAGTGCCAAGTTAGATTCATGTGTCGTGGTTCGTACTTTTTGGATTGAACAGTACTTTGCGGACCTTAAGGAAAATGTTTGCAGAAGAATGTGTTTTTACGGCCCATTATGCGGCTGCATAATCACTCTGCAGACCGCATATTGGTTGTAGAGTGGGGTAGAAAAGTTGGCCAATTTTGAGGTCAGTTATGCGGCCAATTATGCGATAGCATAATCGCTTTGCGGGCCGCATATTGATCGCATAATCATCTTGGACTTTTGCGAAGGGAAGTTCCGCAGTGCATTATGCGACCGCAGAACAGTTATGCGGACTGCATACTGGTCGTATACCTGGATAGAAATTCAATCCCCTGAGGGCTATTTTTGCGGTCACTTTGTCGGGGCACCCATTTTATTATTTTAAAACTCGACCCCCATTCCGTTAAAATGCCAACATTAGGCCATTTTGAGCATATTTTTCTGATAGTTTAGAGTGAGGGAAAGAATCATAGAGAGAGGAAGTAGTCTTCATCAATTGTTCTTCAATTCTTGCTTAAATACCTTGAAGATTAACAAGAGAGGCACCTAGGTCTCCTTCCCAAGAGGTAAGCTCTATCAACCAAGCTCTTAATTCTAAAATGTAGTTATAAAGGGCCATTAGTGAGGTAATTCATGGGGATAAGGGTGGTTACCTTTCATGCATGTGATCCTAAGGTATATAGGGGAGTGGTAAAATAATGGGGAATGGGTCGGTGTAACGTTTCACAAAAAGGGGCCATGGAACCTTAATAAACACATAGTGTTTGATAGAATGCTCAAGTGGGCTAGGACTATGATCGGTTTTCCTAATTATGGGTTCAATTGTGTTGCATTGTTAAATACATTGAAGGTGCTAAGGGTTCCGGAACTTGTTGTAGGAATTAAGGAAAGCTCAATTAAGGTATGTATGGCTAAACTCCCTTCCTTTTAGAATTGAATCCCTAGTGTTCGATTATTTGGTGTAAGTCCTTAACCTGATCATGCTAAAATTAGTTTCCTTAACATGTTGTGTTGAAAGATTCATGTTCGATAGTTGTTCTAAATATTTATCTTGTCATCATGCTATTTGAGAATGTTTTAGGGATGAGGAATTTGTGTTGAGAAATGTTGAGGATTCATGTTAAGAATCGAATGATTGTTGCCATGCCAAATTATATGAAAAGCCTCCTTCCTTATGTGCACATGCCTTACATAATAGATCTTATTGATGTGATAATGATGTTGAATATGAAAAAGAGGAAAACTTGAAAATGTAAATTATGGCAAAGATCTAGGAACGATTTAATAAATAAAGCCACTTGTGCCAATGTATCAAAGGTGGGAAGGAAATATAAAGTGAGATAAATGATTGTATGGATGACGTCTCGACGAAGATGGCCTAGCCGATCGGGCCGTGACACCATGTTGCACACATGGTGGTAATTGTGCTGGAAATGATGATTGACGATTGGAATTATGGACAAGGTGGATGTCTCAAACGAGACGACCTAGCCGGTCGGGTCGAGATCGGACTCCATGTAAGAACACGGTGGTATTGAGGATTGTGGCACATGGCACTAAAATTATCAACCTAATAAGATGGAAAACTGAACCGGAAACTATGCGACCCTTTGCAGATAGTGTCGGGGGCGCTACCTCTTTGAATTGATGTAGGTGGCTCCATAGCAGATAGTGTCGATCGTATCTAGTGGCGCCTCCTCTCCTTAGAGATCTTGGTGAGCCCCCTTTTCTTCCAGGGGTCATGTAGAACACCTTTTGTTTTTATGCTTACATGTTTTGAGGTATAACCGGGGCCTTGTTGCCGGCATTATCATAACTGTCTTTTGTATCCTTAGAGGCTCCGTAGACATTTACATGGGTGGTGTATGGGTATTGGAATGAGTCATCTAATTATGTTGTATTTATTTTAAAACTCTCATTTGTAAATTTTTATGTATTTTTAGAACTTAACTATGATGTAATGAAAATAGAGCAAGGCTAACTCGTAATGTTCTTTTTAAATATAACCCTTCCACTGCTTAACTAATGACAACGTGTCTTTTTGACCCACAAGCGAGTCGGGTGGCAATCCTCTAATAGGCTTGCTCGACTGGGTTCACTCGGTTGAGCACCAGTCGCGCTCCCCGAGGTTGGGGCGTGACATACATGGTCTCAAAACAACAAGTTGGACCCGATAACATCAAAGTCAACTTCGAATCAAACTAATGAACTCTTCAGTTCTTCAAATTTCAAACTTTCAACAAATAGAACCGAATATCAAAATTCAAATAAAAACATATGCTCATGTCCAAAATCACCATACGAAACTATTGAAACCATTAAATCCCGATTGTGAGTCGTTTGCTCAAAATTCAAACCTTGGTCAACTCTTCCAATTTAAAGCTTTCAAATTGAGAATCATTCTATCAATTCAACCCCATACCTTGAAAACATAAAAACCAATCATATACATAGGCTATAATACATCATATTAAGCTATTCAAGTTCTCAAACCGCCGAACAAAATTCTAAAGCTCAGAACGACTGGTCGGTCATTACATTAGTGAGCCTATACAAGGTCTCAAAATCACAATCTGAGTCCGATAACATCAAAGTCAAATCCCGATCAAACTTATGAACTTTTGAATTATTTAAATTGCCAATTGTTAAAAAATAGAGCCAAAACCTTCTAGGAACATCTGAATTCAAATCTAAATATACTCCCAAATCCAAATCACCATAAGAACTTATTGAACCCATCAAATCCCGATTCTAATGTTCTTTACTCAAAAGTCAAATCTTGGTAAACTCTTCCAACTTAAAGCTTCCAAATTGAGAATCACTCTATCAAATCAATCCCAGACCCTACAAGTATAGAACAAGTCTGAATACATAATCAACATTATCTGTGAGAAAGAAAATAGACAGGAGATAAATAAGGATATGGACTCCATGTGCGGGTCGAAAAGTATAGCAACTCATCAAGAAGTCTCCAATAAGACACTCTTACTTATCTCAAAGGTACCATAATACCAGTCTCAAAACCTGCACAAAAATATGCAGAATTATAGTATGAGTACACCATAATCGGTACCTAGTAACTATCAAGTATAACATCGAAGAAGTAATAGCGAGGCAAGATGCATCCGAATACTTACAACAACATGCGTAAATAATAGAACTTAGAAATGGAATAGTAGATAACCTAATGAATAACAAGAATCAAAGATATCACAGTTGAAAGATATTAAGAACGTTTTTCCAGCACAAGAAATAATCATAACATTGCCAAGATATAGTATTAAAAGATTGCATGCTCAAATAACAGAGTCGAGGCTCCCAACTAATATAAAGATCAGGCAATAATTAGAATTAAATGAATACTCCTAAATAATACTATAGGAAGCGCTCCCAATCCGTAAGTTTCGATCTTTGAAGAATTCACAACAAGTCAATCGGGGCCCGCATGCCCGAAATCCGTAACTAATACCACATTCTAGTGATTTATAACATGCAGAGTCCAAATATATAATTCATTTCTAAATCCGGGTCCAAACCAATAGTAAAAAAACAAAATACAGTCTCTTAAAGTGTAGGCATAAACCCAAAATTTCCTTTCAATATTTCATGTTTTAGGAGTAGAAACCCATGTAGATTCATGAAATATAGTCAGAAATAGGTAGAAATCACTTACCCTCTAGCCTTGTATGAAAACTCCCTGTGAAAAATCTCCCTCTCCAAGTCCAGGGATCAAAATATTGAAGATTGGGTAAAAATCCTGAAATAACATCTTATATAATCTGCCAAGAAGTACCCTTCGCAAATGCGGCACAAACCTCGCGTTCGCGAAGCACAAAACACTACTGCCCTGGAAAGTACTCTACGCAATTGCGTCTGAGCCCTGCGATAGTGAATGCCAAAAACAACATCTCGCAAACGCGATATCCAATGATCCGCCTGCTTGATCCGACTCTATGTGAACGCAACCACTTGCCACGAATGCGTAGGTCTTCCTTCCAATAGCATGAGAAAGCGAAGTGTAAAGCTCCACCTCCCAAAACAAACATTACGAACACACCACCAGGACCGCGAATGAAGCAAAATGCTTAGCTGGCTAAATCCCAATTCCGTGATCGTGAGCTAGCTCTGCGAGGCGAAGCTCTGCAGAACACCAGCAACACAGCAACTCCAAACTTAACCAAAAGGCCGAAACTACTTCTAATCACACCCAATCCTCTTAGGTTCCCATCCAATCATACCAACAAGTCCAAATATATTATCCAAACTTATCTAAAGTCTAGAAACACGTAGATAACATAAATCTGCGAATCAAATATCAAAATTATTCTCATGTCTTCCAAATATTTTAACTTCGCCAAACTCGTCTGAATCACACCTAGAAATTCTGGATCACAACCAAACTTTGCACACAAGTTCTAGTCAACTAAATGAACCTATACAAGGTCTTAAAAGAGTAATTCGAGTCCGATAACACCAATGTTAACTTCCGATCAAACTTATGCACTTTTCAATTCTTCAAATTGCCAACTTTCAACAAATAGAGCCGAACGTCTTAATTCAAATACGAACATATGCTCAAGTCCAAAATCAGCATACGAACCTATTAAAACAATCAAATCCCAATTCCAAATCGTTTTCTCAAAAGTCAAATCTTGGTCAACTTTTGAAACTTAAAGCTTCCAAATTGAGAATCACTCTATCAAATCAATCCCGGGCCCTACAAATATCAAAACCAACCAGATATGCTAGTCATAATACATCTTTTGAAGCTATTCAGGGTCTCAAACCACCAAAGAAAATGCTAAATCTCAAAACGACCGGTCGGGTCCTTACATCTTGCTATTTCTATTACTTATTAAGTGCTCAGGTTTCTATTGTAGGTTTCTTATCTTAGCCTCGTCATTAGTTCATGAGGTTAGGCTCGACACTTACTGAATACGTTGGGTCGGTTCTACTCATACTACATTTCTGCACTTTTGGTGCAGATTCAAGAGTTGGTACTAATGGAGACTCGTGAGGTACTTAACAACCGATTATTGGAGACTTGAAGTACAGTTTCATCCCATTCGAGACCTTAAAGTCACCAATCTATTTCCTTCTTTACTATTTATTTAACTTAGACAATGATGTATTTATTTAACTTAGTCCATGCACTCAGTGACACTAGACTTAGGAGGTTACTTAGGCGGTGTATTTATTTAACTTAGACAATGATGTATTTATTTAACTTAGTCCATGCACTCAGTGACACTAGACTTAGGAGGTTACTTAGGCGGTGTATTTATTTAACTTAGACAATGATGTATTTATTTAACTTAGTCCATGCACTCAGTGACACTAGACTTAGGAGGTTACTTAGACGGTTGTTGTGGTTTTATTTATTTATTTATTTATTTATTATTATTATTATTATTATTATTATTATTATGTAGGAGATTTTACTATTATTTATTATATTCCACTGTTATATATTTGATCCTGTTTCTATTACTGTTGTTCATGTTCCATTTTACTTTTTTTATTACTGTTAAGTGTTGGCTTGCCTACTAAGAAGGTCAGGCACCATCACGACCCTTTGGTTGGGAAATTGCATCGTGACAAGTTTGTATTAGAGCATTATATTCATATGGTCTCACGAGTAATGAGCAAGCCTATTAAAGTCTCGCGGATCAGTATGAAGACGTCTATACTTATCTTTGAGATGCTATAAGGTTCCTTAGAAAACTTCCCTTTTTATTATTCCTTATCGTGCATTTAATTTGATCGTGAGTTTGAATATTTCCTTTCTATTCTCTCACAGATGGTGAGGACATGTTCTATAGCGGCACTAGGTGGTGGGGAGCTAGAACCTCCGGTTAGAGCCAGTAGAGGCAAGGACCAGGGTAGAGGTATAGCCCCAACTAGAGGATGTCCAACATCGCCTAGAGGTGGAGCACGTACCAGAGTTCAGGGACATTAGAGAGTAGCGCCAACGGGTGCACACGCAGGCCTATATGTGGATCTTATTTATAATCTGGTGAGGTTTCAGTACTAGATCAGATTCTGAGAGGAGTTATTGACACACCTATCTTTCAGGAGGCCATGGCCAAGATGGTCATCTTTATAAATGTTATGAATCTGGTGGGGGTATTTCCAATGGGTCCAGTCACATCTCATACAAGAGGGGGAGCTTAGACCCCCCTTATCCGATTGCTCAACATATGATTGGGCCCACTATGTTTGCCGATGAGCAGAAGCAAACCCGGTTCGAGACGTTTTTCACTCCTTACTTTAGTGGTTTGCCTTCAGAGAATCCTAAGGAGTTCTTGGATAAAAATTTTGAGGTCTTACGTGTTTTGGGTCACATTGAGTTCAATTGAGTGAACTTTACTATTTTTCAGTGGCAGAGGTTGGTAGCTACCCGCTTTTTAGCCCAACTTATCGCACCATGTGGCTTCAAGTAGTTCCCCTACTGGCAACACGCGTATCAAGCCCATATTATCTCACTGCATGTGTATCAACCCCTATTCTTATACCACTGCATGCGTATCAATATCACAACATATCACAGATCGCATCTCTAGTGCCTAATACCACAACTTGCCAAAAAGTCAACAATCATAATGTTTCTACAATAAATAGCCTATAGCTCAACCATAATATGTACAAGAGTCTCAACAATAGCAAACTAAAGTGAATAACTCAATAAGAATGGATTCAACAATTTACAACTTTGCCTCAATGTGATCATATCCTTTACAACTTCAACACCAAAACTCAACAATAACATACTCCAAGAAATAACAACTCTATGTAAGGTAACTCAATAATTAAATATTTCACAGGGCAAATGAGAAAACAGTAACTTCAACTAAGCATGTAAGGGAAAATAACAAGTAAGAGATGCGACAACTATTAACAATGTCAGATGAAGCATGTAAGGATAGAATAACGATGATGAATATAACATGTTATGAAAGTTCAATTAAAGGCAATAAAAAGAATTTACATAGCTTAAACTGGTCAATTACCACATTTAGCTCGTGTACCCACTCGTCACCTTGCTTACACGGCTTTCACGTACCACAATTAACACAAAACAACACCAATCTTAAGGGAAAATTCCCCCACACAAAGTTAGGCAAGACACTTATCTCAAAACACGCTTACTCAATCCACTAGTAAGACTTTTTCGCAAATATCCAACTCCGAACGGCTCAAATCTAGCCAAAATAACTTATAACATAAATACAAACCATAGGAAACTATTCCAAATAATAAAGTTGGAATATTTAATCAAAAGTCAACTCAAAAAGTCAACTCCGGGCTCGCGTCTCCGAACCCGACCAAACTTACGAAATCTAAATACACATTCGATGACGAGTCCAATCATACTAAAATTACTCAATTCCGATCTAAAATCGGCCTTCAAATCCTCAAAATATAGCCTATGAAGTATTCATAAGTTTTCCCAATTTTTCCAACTCAAAGCACTAATTAAATGATAATAACAACAATGCATTCATGTATAATAGCCAAAACCGAGTTAGAATCACTTACCCTGATCAATTTCTTCAAAACCCCTCTCAAAATCGCCCATACCCGAGCTCTTTAAGTCAAAAGATGAAGAATGAAATAAAATCCTCATTTCTATCCTTTTCTGCCCAACGATTTCTCATTTGAGGGCCTATAGCCACTTCTGCGGCTTCGCACCTGTGAAAATTCCATCCTAGGTACGGCTCTCACTTAAGCCCCTGAGATTCCACTTTTGCGGACACCAAAGCGCATTTGTGCTCACGCTTTTGCAACCAGTGGCTCGCTTATGCGCAGCGTTAACCGCACCTGCAGTCTAGCCCCGGGCCCTTCAAATCCGCTCTTGTGATGCACCTTCTGCACCTGCGTGTCCGCTTCTGCAGACAAGCGATCGCACCTGCGATCATAGCTTGCCACCCCAACCTTCATTTATGTGGCTTGAAGGCCGCTTCTGTGGTGCCGCACCTGCAGCCCAAGTTGCATAGGTTAGATTGCACCAGACTCAGCAGTGGTTCAGCACTCAACCAAATTCAAAATAGATCGATTTCAATCTGATTCACACTCGGGGTCCCCGGGACCTTGTCTGAATATACCAACAAGTTCCATAACACATAGAGGACCTACTCGAGTCCTAGAATCACATCAAACAATAGCGATTCTACAAATCGCAACCCAATTCAAACCTATGGAAACCGTGAACATCCACTTCCAAAATTAGCGTTGATTCATATCAACCCAACTCTGATTGACGTCAAATTTTTCACACAAGTCATAAATGACACAACAGACCTATACCAACTTCTGGGATTGGAATCCTACCCCAATATCAATAAAGTCAACTCTCGATCAAACTTCTCAACCTTTAAAACCTTCAAATATCTAACTTTCACCAATTCAAGCCAAAATGACCTACAAACCTTCAAATCAATATCCGAGCATGCTCCGAATCCCAAAGTCACCTGAGGAAGCTATCGGAACCATCAAAATTCTATTCTCGTGTCGTCTACAAAAAGTCAAACTCCGGTCAACTCTTTTAACTTTAGCTTCCAACTTTGGGACTAAGTGTCCCATTTCACTTTGAAACTCATCCGCAACCAAAACCCAAGTCACATAACTACAAATAACATAGAGGAGGCAATAAATAGGGGGACAGGACTAAAATACTCAAAACGATCGGCCAGGTCATTACAGATTTACTATTTATCCAAATTCCATCTAACTTACCACCCCAATCCCAGTCGCCTTATTTATTGTGTTTAAGGGGTTAGTATCATTATTAAAACTAATCGTAATCATAATATCAATAACCACCATTATGTATACCTATTAATAGGATTCTTAATTCATAACTTTAAATCATCAACAAACTTTATAGAAGTCATTTACTATCATAAATACTCATCATATATGAAGGGGAGTTAGTGAGATTACCTCTTATAGTCCATATTTTTAAAAGCTGATTTTTGAATATTCTTGACCTCTTTAACACAAAACATAGATAACTCACCTTGCATGATCAAAATAAAGCCTTGGATAATCACCCTTTTTAGAACCAAATCTAGCTCAAACATGGGTTTCCTACTCTCTCACCCCAACCTTGGGGATATTTATAGGTTTCTCGAGTGCGTTGCAGCACAATTGGGTGAGTGGGTGTGCAATTGGACACGTAGGTGAGGCAGCATCTTGTCTTTGATCTTTCTTTGGTGCTTTGCAACACACATAATATGTGAGCATGCAACCGCGCACGCAGTTGGATCACTGTTCGATAAAATGGTTCTAATAGAGCTCAAATTGATGAACAGTTTTTGGCACACGGATGGAACCTTTTTTGAGAAGATTTCATTTCATATGTATTTTACCATATAGCTCTTTATATTGTTAGAGTTGTGCTCGTTTGAAGTTGAATTTATGTGAGCTCATTTGAATCTTTTGTCTATTCTGTAATTTCCAACTTTGCTTGGTTCTAGGGTTCTCCTTAGACCTTAAATCAATTCTAATACATCTCAGATAGTTAATATCATGTCCAAGTAATAAGGAAACAGTCAGTAGTCTCTTTTAGCACGCAAAATATTATCTTTAATCATCGCTGGTGCTTTTTAAAGTCTTAAAGCCTTATGAAATTGTAAGGGGCTTTATAGTTTGGTCATTTAAATTTATTTAAAAATGAACACTTTTGGTCTTGTTAAATATTTAACAAACTATAGTTCTTAGATTCAAGTGGAAATGTAATCTTTTTAACATGAACTCGCATTTAGAGGAGCAATATATACTATTTTGGTTTATTTTCAGTGTCAGGTGCAATATTTGAGGTATAATTTTTTCCATTTCTGATCTATTTATATTGCTTGTCTAAAGTTTTGGTGTTGTTATTTCTACAATTTGATGTGACTTTTTGGTGTTTCTTATAAATGTTTTTGCACCTTTCATTAAATATAACAGCCCGAGGTTGTATTTATTATGAATTTTTCCATGTTTGGTTGGCTAAAATAATTTAGAAAATATTTTTCTCATGAACTCATTTTTTCCATTCTATTCCTCACTAACACCCACCCCC
>ML377980.1:0-26783 GCA_005239525.1 Nicotiana knightiana | reverse complement strand
ATGTTTTTCATACCACCAAGCCCTACCCCACCCCACCCTACTGTCACGACCCAATCCGCAGGGTCACGACAGGCACCCGGTGCCTTACTCAACCGAGTACCAACGTAACATATCTTTATTATCATACCATCATGGGTGTGTGGGACAGAAGGGTCGTCATGAGATAACATGACAACCCAATATGATATACAAACATATACATGTGACATAGGGGCCTATAAGGCCGACATGATCATTTTTACACTCAAACCATAGGCTGACAAGGCCATACAAGTATCCATATGCATAATCTCTGCCACAAGCCTCTAAGAGTACATATACGTTATAAAGATCGAGACATGTCCCCGCCATACCAATCATTACATGTCCAAAGCATACTGACCAAATAGGCAACTTCAGAGCAAGCGGAGTGCGCCAACACCTTCCGCTTAGCTAATAGTCTACTAGGAAGACTGTCATCCTGTCTTTCGCGACCTGCAGGTATGAAAAACATCATCCCCGGGAAAAAGGAATGTCAGTACGGTAACATACCGAGTATATAAGGCATGAAAAGCAGTATATAAAAGAATAGGAAAGAAACATGGAGTAAAGGACTCAACTTGTACATCCTAACATCTCTATGAATCATGAAACATTTATAATGTCATGTATATGTATATAAATGTCATACCATGCATAGGTATATGCGTACATAACATCATCAAGCCTCTGAGGGCATCCCATTATATCATCTTGGCCTCCATGGGCGAAATCATCAACGTATACCAGCTGAGGTGGCGCTTATATAACACCATAACCTTTTCCCATACCCCATATACATATAATATACGTGATATAACGTCATCTGGTTATGGGTAAATATACATGTATAAATGAATGTAATGCATAATGAAGTAAGTCAATAAGATCTCTCGGAATATCATAAGATGATTAATTTCCTTCGGATAAACTTTATCAACTTACGTATTTTCTGAGACCTATGAACAGACGATATATAAATATTACACATGGGGAATCAAGAACGTAGGCACCCCTAGTACTTCTATGAATGAAGTCATTTATAAAAGTTGTGTGTTTGCTTATTTCATTTTTATCATATGGATCATGCCAAAAGGAAAGAAGGGATAGTCTTAGCATACCTTAACTCTATTGATTCTTTAATATCTTCCAAACAATTCTTCAAACAACTCAACTCAATCTACCATTGCATAAGGAGATTCAAAATCAGTGTTGAATAAAGGCTAAGCCCGCAACTTAAACTAGTAGTTCATTTATGTAAATTTTGGTAGCATCTCCCCTGTAACAAGGGCCTTCTCCAATACCATATACCGAAAATCACAACAACCAGAGCAATATAATAAGAGAAACATCAATAATAGGGTACAAAATATTTCATTAACAAGTCATCAACATATCACGAAGAGCGAAAAGCTCGGATTGAATCCCTTTAGCACCCTTCAACCGCATTATCATTCATTCTTGAACTTAGTAATTTATACAGTATAATAACTATTCCCTTCGCATATTTGAATGTACATCTCGCATTTTCGTACGTTAAAAATTCATCGTAAGTTAATCAACGTAAGTTCGGGAATGAGGTTATTTTGGGATTATAAGCATTATGCTATTTCAAACACGTGATGAGTAAATTCGTGAAGGAGAGAGGGTAAGCAAATCGAAGAAAATAAGTTTCGACGAAGTTTGGCAATTTGGGATAAAATACGGTCCAAGCTATAATTTTCCGTATTTGTGGACTAGTGTCGTACAAGGTACCACATGACCATGATAGTAAATATGTACAAAGTGTGTTAAAACTGAGTGGTATTTTAAGTAATTTGAGATAATTCTTAATTATATGGATAATTAGTTAATTATTAGTTTAATGAGAGATTAACCATATAAATAAGAATTTGTGGATTATTAGCAGGTGGGGACAAAACCCCCCACATGGAAGCAATTGGAGGAAGTAATAGTGACTCTTGACTTAGGCAATTAAATTAGGATAACACATGGAATATCCTTAGCAATTCCTTGCAACAGAATATTCTAAACTAAGAGATCTCCATAGTTGAACCTTTTCATTTATTTGCCTTTGGTTCTCATCATCTTCTTGATAATTTTACATTCATTTTCTTGTATAAAATGTCTCGGCAATCCAAAGAAGAAGGATTCATAATTTCATTACAAATTAGTGCATACTTCTCATAGAACTATGAACAAGTGAGACTAGAAAGGGGAGTTACAGAACGGCAAAGCCAAGAACGAAGGTGAGGAAATTTGGAAATTTTGTACGAGACTCCATATTATAATACAACTGGATTTTGCGATTCTAAGGGAGTACGGTGCAATCTTTCTCAAGAATATCATACGAATTTTTCCCTACTCCATGTATGTTAAGGCTATGTCCTTCCTTAATTTTGGCATGATCTCGTAATTACACGAGTTTGATAACGAGGCATAAAGAAAAGTTCATACTCCCGAATTTGTATACATTATCCTAGTCTCATAAGTTACAGTATTCTCCCTTATCGAGACTTTATATTCAGTTAAGTATTGTCTTCTTCCAGTCAAGAGAGTAGCGGATCTATATATAGTATTACAGTATTTTCACCACTATCGAGCTATAATCGGTAGGTAGGCCCCTATTGGGCAAACTTACGTGTTGGCATTTGCATGCACAGAAGAGGGTGACTAGGAAGGCTTCGCCTAGCCAGAGGAGAGATACAACAGTAGGTGAGGGGACTAGCAGGGTACCCCCAGTAGATGGGACCCAATCTGAGGCCCAAGGAGAGGCCCCTACTCAGCCATCAGCGGCTACTCCACCACCTGAGGAGCTTCCTAGGGAGACCGCACATCGAGTTCCCCTTCCGCTTCCATCAGATCAGGACTTGAGGAGTGAGGTGCATTTGTTGACACAGTTGGTAGCTACCCAGCAACAGGCTAGGGCATCCGCTAGTGTAGGATCTTCTGAGGGGTTTGGGAGTTCAAGGTCCAAGAGTTTATTGTTTTGAGTCCCCATAGTTCACGGGGACAGATTCGAGGGAGGACCCGCAGGATTTCATAGATCAGCTTCACATGATCTTTCGGGTTATGCATGCCACGGAGAAAGAGACAGTTGAGTTAGATACTTTTCGAATCTGAGATATAGCCATCCTTTAGTACAAGGGATGGGAGAGGTCCGGGGGACGTGATGTACCTCAAGCTATTTGGGAGAATTTTTCAGATGCCTTCCTTGACCAGTACTTACCGCGAGAGATATGACAGGCTCGAGTCGATCAATTTCTCTCCCTCAAGCAGGACAATATGAATGTTCGAGAGTATAGTCTCTGTTTGACTCATTGGCCAGATATGCACCCCCCATAGTATCTACTATGTGGGACAGGATCCACAGGTTTATAGCAGGATTGGCCCCAGAGTTGATATAGGCATGTTCCACTGCTGCATTGCAGGATAGTATGGATATCTCCTGAAATCAGGCATTCACCCAGAATATAGAAAGGGGTAGGCATCGGCAGCAGGGTACAGAGAGGACTAAGTCAGGGAAGCGTAAGAGGATGAGATTTGCCAGGTCTCAAGAGTAGTCCCAGGGTAGTTATAGGCCCCAGTAATTCGAACGGCCACCTAGGCCTCCGCTACCTCAGCTACAGGGTTACAGGTATGACCTTTATACTCAGTCAGGACCAGTTGAGAGCTCACGGGTGTCGGGTTTGCAGCGACAGCGAGGTTCAGGGCAGACATGGTCATTTCTGCCGCGGTGTGACATCTGTGGTAGAGGACACTTGGGCCAATGTCGAGCCGGTTCTGATCCTTGTTATACATGCGGACGTCCGGTGCATATGATGCGGGATGGCTCAAATAGAGATTCTGGGGGTATGGCACAACTGGAAAGTTCAGCAACAGGATACTCTATGCTTGTGCATCCTTTAGGGCATGAGTCTCAGTCTTTGGCTGGTAGAGGTCGAGGCAGAGGTAGAGGTTCTAGTTCAGGTGGTAACCAGAATCGTAGTTATGCTTTAGTGGGTCGACAGGACCATGAGTCTTCACCAGACGTTGTGACAGGTATGTTGACCATTTGCTCTCACGATGCTTATGCCTTGATAGACCCAGGATCTACTTTATCGTGTATTACCCCATTTGTCGCGGGGAAGTTTGGTATAGTGTCTGACATACTAAGTGATCCTTTTGTGGTATCTACACCGGTCGGAGAATCGATTATTGCTAGGCGGGTTTACTGAGGTTGTACGGTGACATCTTGTAGTCGTCATACCTCAACCGACCTAGTTGAGCTAGAGATGTTGGATTTTGATACTGTCATAGGCATGGACTGGTTGGCAGCTTGTTATGCCATACTTGATTGTCGAGAAAAGACGGCCAGATTTCATGTTTCGGGTGAGCCATTCCTTGAATGGGTAGGTAATACAGCGACACCTAGAGGTAGATGTATTTCCTATCTGAAGTTGAGGAAAATGATCACAAAAGGGTGAATTTATCATATAATTATCGAGCAAATACGGCCAGATTTCATGTTCCGGGTGAATTTAGAAGATGAGCATGCAGACCACCTACGAGCGGTACTCCAAAACCTCCGTGATAGTAAATTTTATGCTAAGTTTTCTAAATGTGAGTTCTTGTTGAAGTCTGTAGCATTCTTGGGGCACATTGTATCCGATGGAGGTATAAAGGTAGACACTCAGAAGATTGAGGCTGTGAATACATGGCCTAGACCTACCACTCCGACAGAGGTTCGTAGCTTTCTAGGTTTAGCAGGATACTATCGGATGTTCGTAGAGGGTTTTTCTTCCCGTTCAGAACCATTAATAAAAAGTTGACGCAGAAAGCAACTAAGTTTCAGTGGACAGAGGCCTACGAGCAGAGTATCCAGGAGCTTAAGAACATGTTGACCTCAGCGCCAGTTCTAGCACTTCCAGAGGGTCCAGATGGTTATGCCATGTATTGTGATGCCTCAGGTGTCGGTTTAGGATGTGTCCTAATGCAACATTGGATGGTAATTGTGTATGCTTCAAGGCAGTTAAGGAAGCACGATCGGAACTATCCGACCCACGACCTCGAGTTACCTGCGGTTGTCCATGCACTTAAGATATGGCGGCATTACCTATATGGTGTTCATGTTGATGTATTCACAGATCATAAAAGCCTGCAACATATTTTCAAGTGTTCCTTTGCCTCGAACCCTTGTTATATTGTTTTGTAGGTTAGCATTGATAGAGAGTTGTGCATGTCGGGCTCGTTTGATAGTTTCCTTATGTGTTCTTCTTTTCATATTCAGTCATGTTCGTTCTATGCTCCTTGAATTTTCGCTTGCGGGGTGTAACAACCCGGCCGTTCATTCCGAGAGTTTAGCCCGTTTCCCCCATTTCGGCTTCATTGCTTGTATGTTTCATCTCTTTTGTGTGGCATTGGGTTGGTTGACTCGGGTTCAGAGTGGTCGTGGTGAGAATTAAGGCACTTAGTCTCTTAAATGAGCTCAATAGTGGAAAAGTCAATAAGGAATTGACTTATAGGTAAACAACCTCGAAATGCGTATTTTATGGCTCGGATAGCTTCGTTAGGTTATTTGGGACTTAGGAGTGTGTTCGGAATGTAGTTTTGAGGTCCGGTGTAGAATTAGGCTTGAATTGGCGAAAGTTAGTTCTTGACGATTTCCAGTCGGCAGTGGAAAATAGGCTATGGAGTCGAAATGGAATTCCGGAAGTTGGAGCAGGTTCGTAGAGTCATTATGGATGTGTATTCAAATTTTCATATCATTCAGGCGAGGTTTGGTTAGTTTCATCATCGTTGGCGAATTTCGGAAGTTTGAATATCTTTAGGCTTGAATCATGGGTTGATTTGGTGTTTCGATGTTATTTTGGGTGTTCCGAGAGTTAGACCAAGTTTGGGTGATAATTTATTACTTGTTTGTATTTTGGTTGGGGTCCCAAGGGCCTCGGGTTGAGTACAGATGGGTAACGGCATGATTTTTGGCATCTTAGAGTTGCTGGTGGGAAACTTTCTGGTGTTTCCGCACCTGCGGATGGGGAACCGCAGGTGCGAGCCCGCAAAAGCGGAGAAGGTTCCACAGATGCGGAAGTTGGCTGGGTCAGCAAAGGTCGCAGGTGAGAGACTTGGACCGCACTTGCGGACTCGTAGTGCGGAGGATTTGTCACAGGTGCAGAAGAGGGGGACCTGGCCAAGGAGCGCAGGTGCGGACGCCTGGTCGCGCCTGCGAGCCCGTAGGTGCGAGAAGAAGGCCGCAGGTGCGGAAGTCTGGACATAAGTCATTTTTGCAGGTGTGCACCTGGGACCGTAGGTGCGGGTCCGCAGGTGCGAGAAAAGGACCGCAGGTGTAGTCATCGCTGGGCAGAACCTATAAAAAGAACCCTTAGCAAATTTTGGTCATTCTTTAACCATTCTTATTCGGGTTTGAAGCTTTTGAAGGTTTTTGAAGAGGAAAATCGATAGTTCTTCACAGAGGTAAGGATTTTGGACTCAAAACTCGTTTATATGTGCTTAAAAGTTGGACTAGTAGTGAAAATTTGGGGGAAAACAGTGCTAAAATAGGTAATTAGGGCTTGTGGTTTAGTGACCTTAAAATGGGAATTTGAGGGATCATTTCAACTCCAATTTCAGTGTTCTTGGTATGTATAGACTCGTGGGAGGACGAGAATTTTTATGGTGCAAATTTCATCGAGTTCCGAGACATGGGCCCGGCGGTCGGGTTTGACCAATTTCGGGATTTTTGAGTATTTTTGATAAATTTCTATTAGGTTTTGTTCCTTGGCATATTATAATGATATACATCTGATGTTTGGTAGATTTGGAGTGCTTGGAGGCCGAATCTAGAGGCAAAGGCACTACGGAGTAGTATTTTGGCCGGTTTTAAGGTAAGTAACGTTTCCAAACTTGGTTCTGAGGGTTCGAAACCCCGAGCTAAATTATTTGTGACTATAATTGAGGTGACACGCATGCGAAGTGACAGGCGTGAGGGCGTGAACCGAGTATTTGTGTCCTGGCTTATCCCATGGCACCGCTTAGTGATTATTCCCTGATGATATTTGTGCTTATGTTAATGTGGTAATTGTGAACCTGTTAGAAATCATGTTAAGTATAAATGCTAGGTTTCACGCCAAAAATGCTGAGACCCAAGTGGTCGTATATTACTGTCTCAATTTGTGATTATTTTATTTCATATAGTTATAACATATCACTTCATACCTCTCAGCCCATATGCATACTTATCATTGTTTCGGGCTGATGGATGCATCTGTGATCCATGTGAGTGAGACTGGAGAGTAATGACTGAGTGAGGCCGAGAGACTGTTATTGACACACTTATGAGATCGAACTGCACACCGCAGTGATACTTAAATCATAACTTCGTTGGCTTGATACAGCGCTTGGGCCACTAGGGCCCCTCAGGAGTATTTACACCCCCAGTGAGCGCATTGATGTTGCGGATGGATTTTCCCTGGGCATGGATCGTGTCCGAAGTGGATTTTGTGTGAGGGATGGATCATCCCTGGACATGGATCTTGTCCGAGTGTTGTATTCCGGAGATGGATTTTCTCCGTGGAGCCGGATTGGCATTTTTCCTCAGTACGGTGTGACTACGGTCACCAATGATTATGTACATTCCGGGATGGACTTTTCCCTGGGCCTGAGAGCCATATACGGTACTGAGTGGACTGCTGTATGAGGATTGTGAGCACTATGTGCATATCCACACTAGTTTCATACATATATTCTTATGATGGCATGTAGAGTATACTGGCATACTTGGCATATTTACTCATTCTGATAAACTGTTAGCATGTCTAATTTCTTTATATTGTTTATTGTAAATTCTAAGGTTTTGCCTTTCACTACCTCTCAACCCATAGTTTGGGTTCGTTACTTCTGAGTTGGTGTATTCTTGTTACCCTCTGCACCTTGTGTGCAGATCCAGGTACACCAGGACCCGGTAGTGGATATTGAGCAGCTGTCAGAGTTTGCCTTGGAGTTGTCGAGGTAGCACCTGGCAATCGGGACCTCGTCTTCTCTTCCTTATTCCATATGTTGCACTTATTTTGAGACTATTTTGTCTATTTCTTCATTTCTTATTTTACGATATAGCAGCTCATGACTGAGTGACACCGGATCCGCGGTTGGAAATTTTAAATTTTTGTTCAAATATTGTTTTTTAAACTTCAAACTCTTAGTATTATCAATAATTTTGTTTAAAATTGTATTTTTACTGGAAACTGGATTTAGCTTAGAAACAAAGGGGTAGCTTGCCTGGTTCTACGACAGGCGCCATCACGACCCCGAAATCGGGTCGTGACAAGATTGTATTAGAGCTCTAGGTTAAATAGGTCTCACCAGTCATGAGCAGGTTTAGTAGAGTCTTGCGGATCGGTACGGAGAAGTCTGTACTTATCTTGGAGGGGCTACAGAACCCTTAGGAAAAATCCCACATTATTGAATTCTGTCGTGCGACTCTGTTGAATTCTGGAACTAAACTTCAGTTGTTTTCATTCTCTCACAGATGGTGAGGACTTGTGCTACCGATCGTGTGATCAGACACCAGCAGGACCAGCTGGAGGTCAAGGCCGTGGCAGAGGAAGGGGTACAGCCCGCTCAGCAGCCGGGGCAGTACCTGTGGACCCTCCCACTGCTCAGGATCAGGTCCCTGCAGTTGAGATCCCAATGGGACAGGCTCAGGCACCAGTAGTGCCTATTGTGATTCCAAATCTTCAAGAGACCCTTGCTCAGATTCTGACCGTGTGCATCAGTCTTGCACAGGCAGTCGCCATGTCAACTAATGCTGCTACTTCTCAGGTCAGGGGAGGAACTCTGACTTCAGCTGCCCGGACACCTGAGCAGGTTACTCAGGGGCTTCAGACACTAGGGACAACTCCAGTCCAGCCGGTTGCCCCAGCCCGAGATTTTGTGGTTCCAACTCTGGCAGATGACGAGCAATGCAGGTTAGAGAGGTTTAGTAGAATCCAGCCTCAGATTTTTAGTGGTACTGAGGGCGAGGACGCCCAGGGCTTTTTGGAGAAGTGTCAGAGGATCCTTCGCACAGCAGGGATACCGGAGGCTAGTGGGGTCCCTTTTACTACCTTCCAGTTCGCAGGAGATGCACTCGCTTGGTGGGAGGCCTATGAGAGGCGTAGACCTGCTGATGCAGCGCCCCTTACCTGGCGTCAGTTCTCCATTCTATTCCTGGAGAAGTATATACCGCAGTCCTGCAGGGAGGAGCTGCGGGGAGTTCAAGAAGTTGCGTAAGGAGTACATGAACGTGACGCAGTATGAGATGAGGTTCTCTGAGTTGGCCAGTCATGCTATCTGGCTAGTTCCTACGGATAGGGAGAGGATCAGGAGGTTTGTTGATAGCCTCACTTATCAGCTTTGGATTTTTCTGACCGGGGAGAGGGTATATGGCGCTTCTTTTGAAGCTTTTGAAGGATTTTGAAGAGGGAAATCGATAGTTCTTCATTGAGGTAAGGATTTTGGACTCAAAATTCGTTTATATGTGATTAAAGGTCGGACTAGTGGCGAAGATTTAGGGGAAAACAGTGCTAAAATAGGTAATTAGGGCTTGTGGTTTAGACACCTTAAAATGGGAATTTGAGGGGTCATTTGGACTTCGATTTCAGTGTTCTCGGTATGTATAGACTCGTGGGAGGACAAGAATTTTTATGGTGAAAATTTTATCGAGTTCTGAGACGTGGGCCCGGGGGTTGAGTTTGACCAATTTCGGGATTTTTGAGTATTTATGATAAATTTTGATTAGGGTTCGTTCCATGGCATATTATAATGATATACATATGATATTTAGTAGATTTGGAGTGCTTGGAGGCTGAATCTAGAGGCAAAGGCACTGCGGAGTAGTATTTTAGCCGGTTTTAAGGTAAGTAACATTTCCAAACATGGTTATGAGGTTTCGAAACCCCGAGCTAAATGATTTGTGAATATAATTGAGGTGACACGCATGCCAAGTGACGGGCGTGCGGGCGTGCACCGAGTATTTGTGGCCTGGTTTATCCCATGGCACCGCTTAGTGATTATTCCCTGATGATATTTGTGCTTCTATTAATGTGGTAATTGTGAACTTGTTAGAAATCATGTTAAGTATAAATGCTAATGGATGCATCTGTGATCTATGTGAGTGAGACTGGAGAGTAATGACTGAGTGAGGCGAGATCCTATTATTGAGACAGTTATGAGATCGGACTGCACACCGCAACGATACTTAAATCATGCCTTCGTTGGCTTGATATATCGCTTGGGCCACTAAGACCCCTCCGGAGTCTTTACACCCCCAGTGAGCGCATTGATGTTGAGGTATGGATTTTCCTTGGGCATGGATCGTGTCCGAAGTGGATGTTATATGAGGGATGGATCATCCCTGGACATGGATCTTGTCCGATTGTTGTATTCCGGAGATGGACTTTCTCCGTGGGGCCGGAGTGGCATTTTTCCTCAGTACGGAGTGACTACGGTCACCAATGATTCTGTACATTTCGGGATGGACTTTTCCCTGGGCTTGAGAGCTATATACGGTACTGAGTGGACTGTTGTGTGAGGATTGTGAGCACTATGTGCATATCCACACTGGTTTCATACATATATTCTTATGATGGCATGTAGAGTATACTGGCATACTTGGCATATTTACTCATTCTGATAAAATGTTAGCATGTCTAATTTCATTATATCGTTTATTGTAAATTCTGAGGTTTTGTCAGTCACTACCTCTCAGCCCATAGTTTGGGTTCGTTACTTCTGAGTTGGTGTACTCACGTTACCCCTTGCACCTTGTGCGCAGATCTAGGTACATCGGGACTCGGTAATGGATATTGAGCAGCTGTCAGAGTTTTCCTTAGAGTTGTCGAGGTAGCAGCTGGCGATCGCGACCTCGTCTTCTCTTTCTTATTCCAGTAGTTGCACTTATTTTGAGACGATGTTGTCTATTTCTTCATTTCTTATTTTACGATATAGCAGTTCATGACTGAGTGACACCGGATCCGGGGTTGGAAATTTTAAATTTTTGTTTCAAATATTATTTTTTAAACTTCAGACTCTTAGTATTATCAATAATTTTGTTTAAAATTATATTTTTACTGGAAACTGGATTTAGCTTAGAAACAAAGGGGCGGCTTGCCTGGTTCCACGACAGGCACCATCACGACCTCGAAATTGAGTCGTGACACAGGGTGTGTGCCCGGTGGTGTTAGTTGTGGCTTGGTGATTCGGGTGTCAAAGTATGAGGTCCTCGTGTTTCTTTCATTATTATAAACATGATGGAGGTTTGAAACAGAGTTCTATCGGATATGAGGCTAATTGTCGGTGCGGAGTTGATTTCGGGCAGCTATTGTCATCAGAAGTGTTATTAAGGGCCTATGTGTGGTGTGTTATGTTGTGTGGTCGTACCTTGTGGATGTAGGCATGAGTTGATGTAGCTGGTTGAGACTGATACTAGATATGGATTTAGAATCGAGTCTTTTGGAAATGAAGAGAAGGTGAGAATTTGGGGTCTGAGGCTTATCGGTGTTAGTAGAAAGGCTAAATCGCAGTTGATATGGTGTCGTCGGGCTTGTGTAGATTGGGGTGATGTGGGATCATCGGAGAGTGTATTTTGGAAGTGTGCATTCAGTGATTTGAAGACTTCGAGGGGAATCTTGGCACGTTCGATGACGAATGTTTATTTTAAGAGGGGGAGAATGTAACAACACGACCGGTCGTTTTGAGAATTTAAGCTCTGTTCGGTGGCATAAGGTCTCGAACAGGTTCACATCATGTATATCGACCTGCGTGCATGGTTGGATTCAGTTACGGGATGATTCGGGGTCAAATTGGAAGAAGGATTTTAGTTTTGGAAGCTTAAGCAATCGAATTTGACCGGAATTTGACTTTTTATGTAAATGAATCCAGAATAAGTTTTGGATAATTTCAACAGCTTCGTATGGTGATTTTGAGCTTAGGCGTGCATCCAGATTTGGATTTGGAGGTCCGTGGAGTAATTTGAGGCAATTCGGCGAAAGTTGGAAAATTTAAAGGTTGGAAAATGGAGTAGTTTGACCACAGTTGACTTTTTGGGATATCAGGGTCGGAATGCGATTCCAAGAGTTGGAGCAGCTCTATTATGTGAACTGGGACTTGTCTGCAAATTTGGCGTCATTCCGGGTTGAATTGATAGGTTTCGGCACGAGTTTAGAAGTTTGAAGATTTGAAAGTTCATAAGTTCGATTTATGGTGTGATTCGTCATTTCGTCGTTGTTTGTTTTGATCTGAGACCTCGATCGAGTCTGTGTTAGGTTATATGACTTGTCTGGGTGTTTAGACGGGGTCCCGGGGGCCTCGGGTGTGTTCCGGGAGGGCTACGAATTAATTTCCCCTATTTTTGAACTGTTGTTCTGTCTTCGGGTGTTTCCTTCTATGCGATCGCATAGGTATAGATGCGATCGCTAGGACTATTTTCTTCCTCTTCGCGTTCACATTCCTTCACCCGCGTTCGCGTGGTAGAAATTAGGGGCTGGGGGCTGTTGGTTATTTCTTCTTTGCGTTCGCATAACTAACCATGCGATCGCATAAGCCCCTGCCCGTTTGTTCATCGCGTTCGCGTTGCTCCTTACGCGATCGCATAAGTCTGCCTACCCCTTATACGCGATCGCATATGCCCTTCCGCGATCGCGTTGCACATTTTTTGAACAGCAGCTATTTTCTTCTACGCGATCGCATATCTTCACTCGCGATCGCAATGCACAAAAATCTGCACAGGCAGAATATATTCCAAAATCAAGGGTTTCACCATTTTTATCACATTTTGACTTGTAGGGCTTGGTTTTGGGCGATTCTTTATGGGTTTTTCAAGAAATTCGATTGGGTAAGTGTTCTTCACCTAGAATGAAATATATTCCATGATTTAATCTTTGTTTTTATCATTTAAGTTGTGTTTTTATTTGGGGAAAGGGTGGTTTCTGAAGAAATTCCCAAAAACGAAATTTCATGATTTGAGGGGCGAAATAGTATCGGAATTTGATAGTTTTTGTATGGTTGAACTCATATTGGAATGGGTATTCATATTTTTGTAAAAAAAATTGGGTTCTGAGGTGCGGGCCCGGAGGTCGACTTTTGGGTCGATTTTTAGATTTTAATAAAGATCGGAGCTTTGTTATCCGGAATAGTTCCTTATAACTTTTATGTGTGTTTTGAAGTTTTTCTAGTTGGTTTTGAGCCGTCTGGCGGCCTTTTCACCCGATAAGTCCATTTTAGAGTACCGGGTTGTCGTCTTTGAGGTAAGTATCTTGCCTAACCTTGTGTGGGGGAACTATCCCTTAGGATTTGAGTCTTCTATGTTGATTGTAGTCCGTGTACGCGAGGTGACGAGTGTGTGCTCGGATTTATTTTTAGAAGGTTGGCCTTTTAGGGTTCTTAGGTCCTTATATTCACCTTGTATGAAGTTGTTCTTGATACGCTTGAGCTCTTATTTGCTAGTTTCACCTCTACATGCTTTGATTAGAGCTAATTGCTTTAGGATTTACCCTTACCACCTACTTGACCCTGATTTGACTTAATCAAAGGTTTTACCTCTTCTATCGTCATGCTATATTCTCATAAACTACCTATAATTAATGGAAATTATTACTATTATCTATTCTATAATTTTTTTGCCTTGATTGGAGTTACGAGTATCTTTTACTACTTACCCTTAATTGAATTGTTGAATATCTCTCAAAATTGCTCGACCTCATAAGGAGTTTAGATAACTTATATCATAGTCGACTTGTCCTTACTTAAAATTATTTGACTTGTGTTTTCTTCTATTTATTGGCTTGAACATTGTGGATTCGTTGCTACGTCTTGTTTTTTCCTGGTTAAGCTGTTCTTTTTACACTTAGCATTCTTTACCGTGATTATCCCTTGTGAACTATGTTCTACTGTTTCTTTGTAAATTGAAGTTCTTGTATTGATTTATTTGTCGTACCTTGTATTGTTGTCATGGTTGCTTTGTATTTGATGTGGTGATGTACGAGTTTTCTGCCTTGCTATAATTGTTGTCCTTGTTTGTTGCGCTGCATATTTAAAGTGGGACTACGGACGTATTTCGAGAGATTCCCCTATACTGCATATTTATATTAGGACTACGGACGTATTCAGGGAGATCCCCTTGTACTGCATATTTAAATTGGGACTACGAACGTATTACGGGAGATCCCCCTATACTGCATATTTAAATTGGGATTACGGACATATTCCGGGAGATCCCCCTGTACTGCATATTTACTTTGGGACTATGGATGTATTCCGGGAGATCCCTCAGCACTGCATATTGTTTTGGGACTACGGACGTATTTCGGGAGATCCTCTGTTATTGTATGATAAATTCGGAACTAGGGGACGGGATCCCGGTAGATTTTATTAAAGAAACTATGTTTGAAAGACATTTATTTGGAAAGTCCAATTGAAAAACATTTATCTTGAATAAAACTATGTTTGAAGGACATTTCTTTGGAAAAGTATATTTGAAAAGCGTTTATGTTGAAGAAAACTATGTTTGAAGGACATTTTCTCTGGAAAAGTATATTTGAAAAGCTTTTATCTTGAAGAAAACTACGTTTGAGAGACATATCTTGGGAAAGTATATTTCAAAAGAAGTTTTCCATAAAAAAGGATATTACCTTAAATCTTTCAATATAAAACTTGTGGGTGAAAGTTGACACTCGAAAATTTTGACCATTTTATTGGGATTTGTGGCTAAGGCCTGATGTGGAGACTAATGTAGTGCTGAGTGACTACTTTCCCTTATTGTGTGGTGGTTTACGGACTTGGGATGTGTTCCCGTCCATTACAACTAGAGTGAAGGTTTTAACAGATTAGGGCATACTAATAACATAAATTAATCTCTAGAAATTCAGAATCATGCAGGAACAAGATTAGGCCATACAGCCATTGGAAACACTCAAACTGCCAATACATTAAGCTAAACATGCTTCAAACTATCCAATGGCCTAAGGTAGATACAAAGACATTTTTTAGAACTAACAGTTTAGGTGTGGGACAATGCTAGAGAAGTGCATGCTATAGGCAGAATCACACATGAAGAGAGTCAAGGGATTATATCAAGTCATGCAATTTCAGAAAACATAGATATGCTAATTAGGACATAATTGAATAAACATTATGAAGTTTGAGAACTAACCAGTTATTTCTCAACAAACAAGAAAAGAACAGCAATATGACCCAAAAATCCCAAATGTGTCAAGTTCCCAAGGGTTTCAATGAACCCAGGGAAGTGCTCACACCCAATAAATGTCGGAAAATAAGAAATACGGTGGCCTTAGCTTTCAGCCAGCCAAGAGCCTAGCAGAACAAAAGAGTTAACCAACACAGAGTGAGAAGCTTTAGTTTTTTAGTGAAAATTTAGCGATTGAAGTCTGTCTAAGAGGGAATAGGGGAGGGGTTTATATAGTGATAAAATCGAACAATAAACAAAGAAACAGAGTGATTTAAGCAACAAACAAGGAAAATAAATATACAAATCGGTCTGACCATCAATATAAGAAATCTTCAAACCCTAGTTTTTAGGGTTGAAAATCAACATAATATAAACAAATAATCGGACTCACAGTAGCATAGGACGAATATAGACAGAATAATACTCAAAATCAGGGTTATTGAACCAATTTTGGTTCGATTTCAGAAGAGATCTGCTTGCCATATTTAGGCAAGCACTTAGGAAATACCATAAGAGAACAACCAGTACCAGAAGAGGGTCGGATATGGCAAGAAATAGTCATCGGATCCCATATTTTGTGGGATTAGGAGAAGATTTTGGGGGGGGGGGGGGTTTAGGGTTCTTTGTAGAGGGAGGGAAAGTTGAGAGAATGTAAGGGAGGCGGGTTAGGGGGATAATGGGTTAGGGGTTTTGGGCCATTTATTTAGTCCGAAATTGTTTAGAAATTGGGGCTAGTTTTTAAATACCCAATATTTATCAAAAAAAATTATAAAACTAATTAATAGATAAAAAAATATTCTTTGTGTACTAAAATGATTGAAAATAATAACTTAACATTATAAAAAAAATATAAAAAGTTATTTTGGCATAAATAATGTAATTATACATGAATATAGGCTATTATTGCAAAAATATGCAATTACCCTAAAAATGTAAATGTAATTATGAAAAAATAAAGTAAAGTATTATAAAACATAAATGTTGGTGTAAATAATAATTTTGGATGATTATATCATCATAAAAATAATTTGAAGGATAATTATTAGATATTTATATAATAAAAATGTAAAAAGAAATTAGTTTAGGGTTTCTAAAAATCATGAAAAATTATGAAAAATGCTTGTATAGGTTTATAAAATAAATGATGATGCAAATATACTATTTTGAAAGTATATATATACATTTAAAAATATGAGGGAAAAATTGGGTATCAACAAAAAGTCTCCTCAAAATCGTGTTTTTGGTATATTTATACCATGTAGGAAGAAGCTCGGATAAAACTACCCTTTTCTAGACGAACTAGGAGATCACTCTGACATTTTTGCACACCCGCACCGCACGTCGTGCCACGCCATGCGGCACACTTGTGAAGAAATCATGAGAGGTGAAACTCTGTCAAGCAGTAGAAATTACACAGTCGCGTCGCGCCTCGCAGCACCCCATGCGGCACGGCTGTGAGGTTTTCTTAGAGTAAATCATTTTGTTCACTTTTTCACATCCGGACATGGTACTCGATCCCCCAACGTGATCCCGGCTTAATTTCTTGGGCTTCTACTCAAACTTCAAAGCTCCCACTTGTTCGATTTCGCTCCAAATAACCTAAATAGCTCGGAACCATTTCCTATAAGGAATAAAATACATAATAAGTGTAATTAATTATCATTTAAGCTCAAACACATGTAAAATGCAATAACTAGGGTGCAATACTATGGCTAAAACACGAGTTTCTATCCTACCATCAGTTCCCTAATTCATGTTTGGTTTAATCTTATTTACTAGACCATACTAATTTCTGTTACTACAGTGGGGTCTAACTTAACCTTCTGGTAATCACGTTGGAGTCACCAACTCATTTCTAGAAATGAGGATATGACATTTGGCCTATACTCTTTTATTGTCTCAAGACATGTCACCTCTTGTCTTTTCCTTCACTTGATTATAGACTTTGTCATCGTGTCATATTTTGATTTACTGTTATCACCCATTTATCACATCCTACACATAATTCTTCATTTATTCTCTTCTTATTCTCCTGCTAATATTTCTGTCTATACCTTATTTATCCACTGTGTAACGACCCGACCGATCATTTTGAGCATTTACACTTCGCTCGGTAGTTTGAGGGAATGAGTATCTATGCATAATGTATTATGAGTTGTGTTAATCTTCAGTTTTGTTTTTCACGTTGTTCGGAATCGATTTGGAAGAATGAACTTCATGATTGAAGCTTTAAGTTGGAAGAGCTAACCAAGAAGAACTTTTTAGCATTTGAGCTCATATTGGAGTTTTGATGATTCCGTTAGGTCCGGATGGTGATATTGGACTCAAAAATATGCCCGGATTTGCAATTAGATATTTCTAGAAGGATTCGGCACTAATTGGCAAAAATTTGGAATTTTAAGGTTTGGAAACGTTCAAAAAAAATGATTTGAAGTGTGATTTGTCGCTTCAATGTTGTTATGCGTGATTTAAGGCCTCGACTAGGTCCATGTTATTTTATGGGAATTTTTGATATGTTCAGACGGGGTCTCGAGGGGCTCGGTGAGTTTCGAATAGGATTGGGTTGTGTTGCGCTCGTTTTTTATGTTTTCCCGTCGTTCTTCAAGCATCAATGGTACCATATTAAGCAAACGAGCTCCAGTTTTTTTTTTATTGAAGCAATATATTCGTATCATGAATACGGAGTCGTAGCAAAAAGCATTGTCGAATTTGGACATCGTATGAGGAGTTTGTGGTCATTTTACTAAGAATTGGGTTCCCAGATTTTATAAATTAAATACGAAATTGCCACTGACTTCGTATTTAAAAATTTGCACTATTTTCAAATATTGAAACCAACATATCTCCTTCATTATAAGGTCAAATGGAGTGATTCAAAAGCTTAACCTGGATGAAATTTAACAAGAAATCCATTAGAGGCATCAAAAACGAGTATCAGGATCGTTTGGTACATGAAGTGAGGCAAAACAGCTGGACAAAAATATTTAATATCAAGGATTTGTTTATTTGGTCATATTTTGTGTTGGGGAGCACGGATTTGGTCAATATTTGAGGCGATTTTCGCCATATGATTTGAGTAAGTGTTCTCTACTCGGTTTTGGTTATATTTCGTGAATCTATCTTCATTTTTGGTAATTAGATTGTGAATTTTAAAGAGAAAATTAGGGGGTTTCGTCCAAAGTTTCCTCGAGTGAACTTTTGAGTTTCAGCATCGATTCGGAGTCGGATTTGGGTGAAACTAGTATGGTTGGAATCTAAACTTGGTGTTGAGGGTATGAACCTTGAATATACATGTTATGTGTTTAGTGTTGAGGTGATGCACATCCTAGGTGACGGGCGTATGAACGTGTACCGTGTGAATTGTAACTCTATTATTTCTGTGGTAATGTGTTGTGACCTGATCTTATTTGTAACCATGAAATCTCTACATACTAGAGCTATTGAATTGTGATCCATGTAAGAAACCATGTCTAGGCTACATGCTTATTCTATTGGGACCCACTGAGGTCATTTCTGTTGTTGAGTTATTTGCTTACATTGCAATTAAATACTTCGTCGTACGCATTCATATGCATATCATATCTTAGTCTCTGTTACCATTTATTGATACATCACATCATTATTTTTTTGGGCTGATTTTGTTATGACATTGTGAGCCCGAGAGAATGGAGATATTGGTGACTGAGCGAGGCCGAGGGCCTGATTGTGAGGATGTTGATGGGATCGGGTTGCACTCCGTAACAAGTATTATTGATTTATGATGGGAATGGACTGCACACCGCAACAGGTGTTATTGATTATGTCATGATTGGCTTACTATAGTGTTTGGGCTAAAGGAGCCCCTTCGGAGTCTGTACACACCCCCAGTGAGCGCAAGTAACTACTGAGTGTGAGTGCCGAGTGCGAGTGTTGTTTGAATGGGAGGATTGAGTGACTGTTAGGATATGAGCGATTGGGAGGACTGAGTGCCTTTATTTACCGAGAGTATGCATATGGTTTCATCACTACATTGTATTATAGTTAGCATGCATACATTGACATTTAGTCATAGGGATATACTTTCCTCATGCCATTTGATAATAAATATCTTACCTGTTATTGGAAGTTTTTGAGAAAAATCACAGTTTTCAAACATACTCATATTTTTGGTGTTTTCGATGAAAGATTTGGGATTTACTGTTATACTTGGAAAGCATGCCTATTTTCAATAATTGTGAATGACCTGAGCATCATATCTCTGAGTTATTTCTTGCTTCATCTTATTATATTGATGTGAATTGTTGTTGGTTATTGGAGTTGGACTCTGTCCCTTGTCCCAGCTCGTCACGACTTTCAATTAAGGTTAAGCTTTTTACTTATTGAGTACATGGGGTCGGTTGTACTCATACTACACTTCTACACCTTGCATGCATATGTTGGATGTTGATGTTGATGTGTATGGCGGGAGCTAGATTTGATGATGTACCTGCAATCTGGTTACACCTGTCTCTTATCCTTGGTAGCTTTAGAATTTTAATATGTTCATGTATATTTCAAATAGATGATGTATTTACTTCATACCAGCTTTGTAAATTCTAAATCTTAGAAGCTCATGATTTGTACTACCAGTCCTTGGGAATTCTTTGTATAATAGTTTAGTTGTATTATCATTTCTCCTTTTAATGAATCTCATTAAAAAGAATAGTTGTTAGTTGGCTTACCTAGCTGGTTCGGTTAGGTGCCATCACGACTACTCAAATTTTGGGTCGTGGTAAGTTGGTATCAAAGCTCTAGGTTTATAGGTTCTACAAGTCATGAGAAAGTGTCTAGTAGAGTCTTGTTGATCGGTATGAAGATGCACATACCTATCTTCGAGAGGATACAAGGCATTTAGGATAAACTTCCCATCGTTCTTTCCTTATTGTGCGACATTTATTGAGCTTGAAGCGTAACTCTTTGAATCGCTTCCACGCACTCGTATGCCATGTGAGCGCTCAGTATCAGCTGTGCATCCACGGCTTGTGATTCCATGTGTGATACCCCTTGTTTCGGTACGTACGAGTACGTCGTAAGTCAATCGATGTAAGCACAGAAATGAGATAATCTTTGGAAGTATATAAAGTAATTTATCATGTTAACTTGGAGGTTACAAATATTTAATATCATGGACTGCAAGTACCAATAGGCTTGGAAGGCTTAGAAGCTAAACTAATTGAAGAAAATAAGTTTCGTCGAAAGTCGACAAGTTGGGATGTTATAACATGTACTTTTGGGGTGAGACTAGGGTGATTAACATGATAAGGATATTATGTTATGATTTATATTATTCGTATTATATTCGTGTGTTATGTTTTGAAGTCAAGCGAGTTGTAGAACAAAAGTCGATGAAAGTCATCACAGGTTACGTTTATAAGTTTTACTGAAAATTTGGGTCAAATGTAACTGCAATTTTCTCCCAATATACTTAGATTTATAGGGTGTTCCACCCATAAAATTGAAGATATATGAGTCTCTTTTCTAATTCATTTAACTATTTGTCAATACGATATCAGAGTAGAGAGATATGGGCGTTTTTGCGATATTACACAGGTTGTTATGTGACAAGTAGGTGTGTCACCTACTTGCTTAAATGAGAGCCCAAAAATGGGCCATTTCGGGTCATCCAAAAAGGCCTTTTAAAGGAATATTTTATTCATATATTAGACTGAAAATAGGGCATAATAACCAGACATAAGCTCTGCAAAAATCCTCCCATACATTTCCCACAAACCCTAATTGATTTTCTCTCCCTTTCAAGTTCTAATTGGAGGTAAAAACCTAGAGTTTAAAGAACCAAGATAGGAGCTAAGTTATCCAACAAATAAGGTACATTTAATTCTCTCTTTCATCCATTATTTCTGCTGTAAAATCATGGTAAATCTTTCTATACTTGTAAGAATTCACGGGACGGTGATTGGAAACCGTGAGTTCGAGTTATTCACTTGTAGCGGACTGTTTTGTGGACGGTTTTTTGTTGTTGTTGGGCTGCATGTTTTACTACTGTTTTGTGGAGTATTGGAGGATTAAGGGTGTGTAGAAACACCACACAAATTAAGGGTGGTGGTATGGTCGTTCATCGTAACATTTTTGGGCCATTTGACACTACTACGGTGGTCGTTTTGTGTATGAAGAGATTCGGGTGTGTTGGGCTATTTTGTGGTATATTGTCATGGAGATAAGGTTTGAAAATTATGCATAAATGTTTTTATTGTTTTGTTCTTGGTTCTGTTGGTATATGGTATTGGAGGAGGGCCTTGTTACAAGGGAGATGCTATCCAAATTACGTAAACGAGCTACTAGTTTAAGTTGCAGACTTAGTCTTTACTCAGTACTAATTTTGAATCTCCTTATGTTGTGGTAGATTGAGTTGAGTTGTTTGAAGAATTGCTTGGAAGGTATTAAGGACTCAACAGAGTTAAGGTATGTTAAGGCTAAACCTTTCTTTCATTTTGGGATGATCCAGTAACTACATGTGTTTGATAACAAGACATAAAGAGAAGTTCATATTCCTGAATTTATGTACATTTTTCTAGTCTAATAAGTTACACCATTCTCCCTTATCGGGACTTCATATCAAATTAGTTTTGTCTTATGTCAGCTAAGAGAGCAGAGAGTCTATATATATACAGTATTACAATATTTTCACCACCATCGAGCTATAATCTATGGGTTGGCCCCTATTGGGAAACCTTTGATCAGATGGTGAGTTATATACTGAGCCTATTGTGGCCGAGTGCCTATGAGCAAGCCCAGAATGGCCGAGATATAGAGCCTAGTATCGTCGAGCGCCTATGAGCGAGCCTTCTACGGCAGAGCAGTTACACATAATGAGCCTTATAAGGTCGGACAACTATTTTACTTACTATATTGAGAGAGTTGGGTCAGTATCAGCAGGTAAGCACATCTTCAGATTATCTTTGACTCCCAGTTACTTTCAGTTATTATATTATCAGTTTAGTTTCAGCTTTCAGTTATTCTGTTGTCTTACATACTCGGTACATTATTTTTTACTGAAGTCCCTTTTGCCGGGGACGCTGCATTTCATGCCTGCAGGTCCTCATTGACAGTTGTACTGACCCTCCCAGCAGACAGAGTCAAATATCATCTTGGTTGATAAGCTCCACTTCCTCGGAGTTTCCAGGTCTACCTTGGAGTCCATTTTATATATACAGGTTTGATGGGTAGGTCGAGGCCCTGTCTCGACCATGGTACAGTTTAGTTATCTCTAGAGGCTTGTAAACAAGTCATGTATTTTGTATAGCAGTAGATGTTCATGGCGTATTCGGCGGCCTGCACAATTATATATATCAGCTTTTGGATATGTTTACCCCTCATATGAGAGAGACGTTATTTTCAAATGATTAATAATGTGGACTCATTGGCCTAAGTTGAGGGTTACCCCTTCAGAGTTCACAGTTACAGAGTGGTACGCTCGGGCCGAGTATGGCACCGGGTGCCGGCCACTCCTCTTCAGGTTTGGGGCGTGACACCATAGATGAAGTGCGATATATGATTTTGGTGTATTGATGATGGGATAGTCTGGAGGACTTGAGGGCGAGTTTTTATTGTAGCTTGGCCACAGGGATTTCGATTGTGTGAGCACGTGATTTTGGACTTATATGTCCGGTAGTGTCCTATGAGTGGAATTTGTGGCTCAGTAAGTGCCTGGATGGCTATATGATGAGTATGATGTGACTGCAGGATGTGTTCAGATGGTTTGAATGTGACGGGGAAGTTTCTTGGGATGTGAAAAGGACTATTGGGTGCTTGATTTTGTTTTGAGTGTGACATATAGTCTCAAGTTATGATTGTAAAGACCCGTAAAATTTCTATATCGAAAATAATACCCGAGTAGGTCCCTCTGCTGTTATAACTATAGAAATTCTTAAAACGGTCCTATTTTAAGTAAAAGTTATCCCAGAACTTGAAAGATTAAATTTTCCAGGAATTGCGCGTTATGCGACGCACTATGCGATTGCATAACAGGTATGTGGACCGCATAGTGGTCGCATACCTGGACAGTAGCCTGTCCAAATTGAGGACAACTATGCGGTCCGCATACCACAAATACAATTGCATTCTGGACCGCATAGTGGTCGCATACCTGGACAGTAGCCTGTCCAAATTGAGGACAACTATGCGGCCCAGAATGCAATTGTATTTGTGGTATGCGGACCGCATAGTTGTCTCATTCTTGCCCCATGGTTTTTGCGATTGAGGTTATCTGACGCACTATGTGATCGCATAACAGGTATGCAGACCGCATAGTGGTCGCATACCTGGGCAGTTTGGTTCCTGTTTTGGGCCCAGTTGAAGGCCAACTATGCGACAGGAATACGGACCGCATAGCAGGAATGCGATCGCATTCCTGACCGCATTTCTGTGTCGGGGCTCCTATTTTCTAAATTTAAGACCCGACCCCCTTTTTTATAAAACATCCCTTCCCTTCATTTTTAATGATCTTCTGACAAAAAATAGAGAGAGAGGAAGAGAGTTCTTGAGAGAGAAGGTTTCAACATCATTCAATTTGATTTTTCCAAAATCACTCAAGCCCGGAAATTATCAAGTTATTTTCATCTTCTTCACTCAAAGAGGTAAGTCTTCAACCTATTTCCCCAATTTCTCAGATTTTGTAAGAATGAAACACACATAGGTTGGTTCTTGAAAACAAAAAGTAAAATCTTGCATGCATGTGAGTTAAACCCGTAATCTAGTAAAGAAAAAAATAAGTTTGGGTAATTATTCTCAAAAGGGGGTAGGTAGTCTAAGGGGTCACATAGTGTTTGATAAAATGCCCAATTGGGTACAAGATTCCTAATTCTAAGTGAAATATGTCACATTGTGGAATAGATTGACGGTGCTAGACGGTCCGGTGAATTGTGATAGAAATTAAAAAGGGGACGACTCGAGGTATGTATGGCTAACTTTAATCTTCGTAGAGTCACCTTGTTGGTGTACAAGTATTCGGTATGAGTTTCTTGTTGAGTGTATGTGAATTTATTTCCCGGTTGTGTTGAGGTGTGAGATTTCATTCTCTGATTTTTCTTAATCGACTATCGTGATAATTGAAATTGTGAAAGGTAACTTCTATGTGACTACTTTATCATGTTCAAGGTTCGTTAAATGCTTGAGTATGTTGGTATGAAAGAATGGTAACAAACTCAAATGTGTAAATGTAACTAAGTGATAAGGGTTGTGTAGCAAGTGATGAAAGGGAATTGTGAATTGACCTTATTGAACTAAATGACCATGGAAATATTGTATATGACTCAATGTTGGCAAGGTTTATTGTGGCTTAACTTCATATGGATTGTGGGTTGTAATGAATTTATATTCTTGTTGATGAGCATCTTTGTGGTTGAATTAACGGGTGATAAAGACTATTGTGAACACATGATTGTTTGGGTGTTATGAAGTTGTACTCTGGATGATATGAAGCCCTGTGATTTAAATTGTGGGCTGTTATTGTTTGCTATGAAATGTGATTGTAAGGTGGGATCGGTTTGCACGCTGCAACAGAAATGTAAGGTGGGATCAGGTTACACGTCGCAACAGAAGTAATAAGGGTGTGATATGATTGTAAGGTGGGATCGGGTTGCACGCTACAACAGAAGTAATAAGGGTATAATGTGATTGTGAGATGGGATCGGGTTGCGCGCCGCAACAGGGGAAAACGATTGAAATAAGAAACTATGGAAACCTCATTTGTGATTCTCTGTATCTCTGTGCAATATTTGTTTGGTTTTCTTTAACTGCCTCATATATGTGTATTGTTTGATTTTACATAGAGTGAAGTTTGTTTATACATACTAGTACTATTCAAGGGTACTAACGTTCCTTTTTCCGGGGGCGCTACATCTTTTATATGGATGTAGGTGATTCCATAGCAGGTAGCTCAGTTCACCGTTAGTGGTGCCTCTTCTTCATCTTTCAACAGTACTGGTGAGCCCCACTTCCTCCCGGGGCCGTGTGTAATTCATGCCATCTCTTTTGAATCTGTTACATATTGTAAGGTATAGCCGAGGCCTTATTTCCGGCAAGTATTGCATAAACTCCTAGTATTCGTAGAGGCTCCGTAGACAAGATGTGGGTGTATATATGTATTTTGGGTAGTAACTGTACGTATTCGGAATCGTGGTCCGTATTGGAAAGTTATGTATGTATTGTGTATCTTTTTGGAAATCAACTGTTGAAATGCTAAAAGAGAAATGAACTTAAGTTTGTAAACCCACGCTTAAATCCTAAGTTGTTATTTCATATGGAACATGGTGCATTGTATACACGGGGGAAACGCGTTGGGTAGGAAAGACAATCCAGGTCACCTTGACCGGGTTCACCCGGTTAGGTGCCGGTCTCGTCCCTCGATTTTGGGGTGTGACAAACTTGGTATCAGAGCCTAAGGTCTTAAAAGTGTCCTAGGATGTCTAGGAACCGTGTCTAGTAGAGCCCTTCTTATCGGTGTGTTGTCGACCACATCTATAATTAGGGGGCTGCATGGACATTTAGGAAAATACCCTTTTATTGTTACTCTATACCGTGCAATGTGGTAGAAGGTGAGGTTATTTATCTCTAACTCGTGCATTGTTCCAATTTTCAGTAAATGGCACCCAAGAAGAGAGCTCGACTCGGCCTAGAGGCCAATGCCACCTCAGGAGTGGCCGTGAATTCTTTATCTGATGGTGCGGTTGAGAATGATTCCCCGACCCTGAATCTGCCTGACTCTTCCATCCCAGGCTAGGATATTCCTATTCCCGCTCCAGCGGAGGGTGCTACAGTCCCTCCCGCTGATGTTCCTGATCCTTCTTCAGTCCCAGCTTCCGGTCCCAGTATTTCTGATGGGGACCTTAGGGGAGCAATTAAGATGTTGACCCAGTTAGTAGCCTCCCAGGCCCAAAGATCACATGATTTCCCTGCACCCTCTAGCGATCAAGGGGATTCTTCAGGTTCCAGGGTCAACCAGTTTCTGCGGTTAGCCCCTCCAGAGTTCATAGGCACCGACCCAGAGGCTGACCCTCAGGAGTTCATTGACGAGATGTGTAAGACCCTCCGAGTTATGAGGGCTACTCTATCATGTGGGGGTGAGTTGGCTTCCTATCGTCAGAAGGGAGCGGCATATTCGTGGTGTGAGATGTGGGAGGGGTCAGGGGAGCCCTCCCGCAAAGTGGGATAAGTTTGTTGATGCCTTCATGGATCATTTCTTGCCTGCAGAGATTATGGCAGCCCATGCTACAGAGTTTGAGGCCCTCAAGCAGGGCAACATGAGTGTGTGGGAGTATCATATGGAGTTTGTGGGCTTGTCCAAATATGTTGTTCACATGGTGTCTACTATGGAGGCTAGAGTTCGTCGGTTTGTTCAAGGATTTGGTCCCTTGGTTATTAATGAAGCTGCTACAGCTGCCTTGCATTCGGATATGAATTATGGGAAAATATTGGGATTCGCCCAGGCTACAGAGGCTCGGAAATTTAAGATAAGGATGAAGAGAGAGAGTGATGTGTGGCTAGAATTCGTGATTTTAAGCATTATATACCTCGCATTTTATGTGCTTTA
>ML377979.1:5048-19696 GCA_005239525.1 Nicotiana knightiana | reverse complement strand
CCCACCTCCTACCCCCACCCCACGCCACAACACCAAAGAAGTAAAAAAAAGTTGTCCTCACTATTATCTTTCATCTCAAATATGAACCTCCAACTAACGGCTGATCAGTCTGGCTCAGACATTGTAAAATCACGTCGACCAAATAAAAGATCCAAGTTTACTCCTAAATTATCTAATCGGTATATATATTAGTTTTTGCAATAATTTGAAGCATGCCCTAGAATAATTGAAAGGTCCAAATATATACTCATGAATAATTACCTTTCTTCTAGTGGTGTCCAAGCTATTAACTTGAGTACACATCGACTATTTCAAATGATATATACTTGCTACCTCTACCAGCATATATACAATAAGGATCATTGTCCCAACATATGCAATAATATCATGTGCAATTAGATTGATCTTTTTCTGTTCTCAAAAGCTGAAAATTAAACTAAAAGTTTAGTCAAGGTATTATATTGTTACCTTCATCCTCAAAGATTTGTTCATTTCAGTAAGAGATTCTTCCTGTTAAAGAAGCAAATAGGAAATGTCATGTTTCTTATACAGTTGAGCAAATAGCAATATCATCTTGATTTCTTAGGAATGAGTATATACTGTATGTAGTATGTACCTTTTGTTGAAGTTCAGTAAGTTGATCAAGCATGTGTTGTGTCTGAAAACAAGTTAATTTAGAGATAATTACACAATTTTTCTTTAATTTCGAATAGAGTAATGAGATGTTGCTTTTTTATCTTGAATTTGTATCTATGTTAGAAAAATTATTTTGCAGAATATGAGGACGGAATACATTGGATTTAATAATGTAATCATTGTCCTCGAGGAATTTAAGTCTCCCACTTCAATGATAGTAAAATCGTCTAGGATCTTACAAAGCCAAGTAAAATTGAATACCAGCGATTAATCCGAATTTCTCTCACGAACAAATTTTGTGAGTAGTAAAAAAAAATTAGAGAAAAGAAGAAAAAATGTATTTATAATACATTTAGAAGTCTGTTAGAATCAACAGACCTAACTAAAACTAAAATCACCTTTTAAACTACTCTTGTTTTGCGACATAAATAAGAGCAACAACAATTAATTGATTTGAAAAAATCTTAATGTGCTTAATACATACCTTTGTCGACCTTATTTGCCTCAGTGATGAACCCAGTTGACGTTCAAGCTGTTCCAGGTCTTTGTAGCTCAATTGTCCCAAATCTTCTCCTAGCACATGCCTAAAAAGTATGAAAAAGTTATTCTGAACATGTACAATCTGAAAAATAAAAATAATAATAATTAAAGAGAATACAGTGTGAATTTTAGAAATAATCTTTGCAGAAATCAGAGGTAGAGTCAAAATTTCAACTTTATGTGTTATGAATTTTAGAACAACGACTTAAAATGCTAATAACTGGTTATAAAATTTAATTTTTGAATATTATATGAAAGAGAAAGTAATAGTTTTAGAGGTGGAGTCAGAATTTCAAGTTTATATATGTGTTATGAATTTTAGAAAGACGACTTATTAAAGTGCTAATAACTGGGTTTTAATATTTATACATTTTTAATGAATTTCTTAACACAAATATACTATTTGAGCAAAAAATACTGTTTTACTAAAAGTATTAAATATTTTCTTAAAATACCTATGAACATGTTATTTCTAAAAAATAGGTCTCTCAAATTTGGGGGCCCAAGGCGTATGCCTTATTATCTACAACATTAGAGCCGTCTCTGGCTGCGGCCCTAGTAGAAATCCAGGTAAGGTTATGTAGACCAAATAGTGGTCCGTCCTTCCCGTGGACCCTACACATAGCACGAGTTTAGTGTACTAGCTGCCTTTTTAAGATAAAATAGAGAATGCAGCGATAGTTAAAAATTACGACTAGTCTTGGTGTAATAAGTATTTAACTCACCTTTGAGTTTGTTGTAACACTTCCACTCTTGGTTTAAGTTTCAAATACTCCTGGTAGGTGTTCTGTTTACACAAAAGCATAGCAAGCAAATCAATTTGCTCAAAGTTAGTCATCAACATTAACTTTTAACTATTTCCAGGTAAACAACTGAACTATTTCCAAAATTTTCAATAAACTTTAATTTGAGCAATTATCATGCTCGAGGAAGAACGAACCTGTGAATCTGTTGAAGGCTGGCTTCCTTCCACCGCAGCATAATTGTATTTGTGGTATCTCTCCACTGTCTCGGGCATGCTAGAAAAGCAAGTTACAGAACAATAAGACCTTGATTTAGATGTATTTTTTGAATTATCATAAACATATTTTGTTGTACTTTTTATTATTGATTAGGCAAGAAGCCATAGGTTTCTGAAGGTAAGTGTACTAAAGCAATAGAATGGAACAACTACTCTCTAATGAAAACAGAATTTAAAACTCTACCGACGAGACCCTCTTTTACACCACATGTTGATCATAACAACAGTCGCAACTATATATAAACAGACTCGTGACAATGATGAGGCGATACACTATGCTCTCTCGTGATTCCTACTATAACCATAAGACTAAAAGCTCTACTAAGATAATCTCCAAATTAATTAGAAATATTTTAACTTTAAATTTCTTATTTTACCTTAATAAGATGATTTATAATCACGTACGGGTCTTTTTCTCTTCCATTTTTTCTTCAATATTCACGTTCTCTTCAGTGCCAAACGCAGTTATAATTCTCTCTTCCAGTTACCACTCTCCTCACTATCCCCAGCTTATCAGTGTTTTTAAGCTTTGGCAATCTTCTTCACTGATCTCACTTTAATTACCTAAACTATAATCAGATATTATATACAACAAAATGGACATATGAACAGGCAAATACTCAATGGTTGATAGATAGATAGATACCCTATATGTGGGGTTTATAGTATACCACGGCAAAACTTTACATGCTCCCGGTGTTTACACTAAATTATCAATGTCTTAGCATACATTAGTTTGATGTAAACTTCAGATGGTGGTAAGTTTTGTCCTAAATATATCTTCTTCACCTATTATATATAGTATCGGTATGCATGTACATGTCTCAGTATTTATGCGCACAAGAAACTTCCAACTATATGTTTCTTTGTCATTGTTGGAGTGTGTAGTCATTATATCCAAAAGTTTATGCTTCATTTACTTAATTAAATGTTCATCATCTAATGTTTTGTTTACTTCGTTAATGTTTTTGACCTAGAGAACTAGGACATATTAGGCATATGTTTGTTACCTGTTATTTCTACACGTGCCTTACTTGATCTTGGATAAATTATGGTTATTACTTACATATAAATCACATCTTGGTTATTGTTATTAATTATTAAGAGAGTTACGTACATCTCAACATCCTCATTTCTGCTACGTTTATCTCAACTCCTAAGGACAAAGCTCGTGAGTTGGGTGAAAAGTTGCTAGCTATTGGGGCCTGGAAGAGTAGCGGGGACGCGAGTGGTATGTGGACATTGACGGCGAACTGCATTAGGGACATTGCAAGAGAACTGTTATGGATCTCGAAGGGTTACTCTGGCGGTTATAAAAAGAACTGGTGGTGGAATGAAGAGGTCCAAGGATAAGTGGAAGCAAAGAAAACGACGTATTTGAAATTAGTGGAGAGCACATAAAAGGAGGAGAAAAGGATGAACAAATACGAGTATAAGAAGGCTAAGAAGGAGGTGAAATTAGCAGTCATAGAGCCCAAAACTGCAACATTTGGTCGTTTATATGAAGAACTGGGGGACAAATGTGGGGACAAGAAGCTATTCAGCCTGGCCAAGATAAGAGAAAGGAAGGCTCGTGATTTGGATCAAGTGAGGTGCATCAAAGACGAGGAAGGCAGAGTTTTAATGGAAGATTCACATATTAAGCGAAGATGACAAACTTACTTCCATAAACTCATGAATAAAGAGGGGATAGGAATATTGTGGTGGTGATTTGGAGCACTCCGAGGAACATCGTGATTTTAGGTATTGTCAGCGCATAAATATTGAGAAAGTCGTAGGGGCTATGCGTAAGATGAGCAGGGGTAGAGCGATTGGTGCTGACGAAATTCTGGTGGAACTTTAGAGGCACGTAGGTAGAGCAGGCTTAGAGTGGTCGTCAAGTTATTTTAAGATGACGAAGATGCCCGAAAACTAAAGGTGGAGTTCAACGGTCCCGTTGTACAAGAACAAAAGAGATGTCCAAAATTATAAAAAATATAGGGGTATTAAGTTGCTTAGCAATACTATGAAAGTTTGGGAGAGGGAGATCAAAGTGAGGGTAAGGAGGACTATGTCTATATACAAGAGTTGGTTCGTATTCATGCCAGAACATTCGACTACAGAAGCCATCCACCTAGTCAGGAGGTTAGTGGAATAGTACAGGGAAAGGAAGAATGATTCGCAAATTTTTTATTTGCCTTGGCGATGGACGCACTAGCGCACCATATTTAATGAGAGGTGTCATGGTGTATATTATTTGCAGATGATATGCTATTGGCTGACAAGATGCAAGACGGGGTTATTGACAAGTTGGAGGTTTGGGAACAAGCCCCAGAGTCTAAAGATTTCAAATGAGCAGGACTAAGATAGAATACTTGGAGTGCAAGTTCAGTGACGTAATGGAGGGCGCGGACATGGACGTGAGACTTCATTTACAGGTCATCCCCAAGAGAGGAAATTACAAGTATCTTGGGTATATTATCCAAGAGAATAGAGAGATGGACGAGGATGTCACACATAGGGGCGGATTTAGGGGGCAGGAGCTGGAGCTGGAGGTTCACCTGAACCCTTTTCGCCGAAAAATTACACTGTATATATAAGGCAAAATATTTTTTATTTCTATATATTATGTTTTGAATCCTCCTGAAATAGCCCAAAATCATAGCTTAGTGGTCAAGGGGGTTCAAAACCTCCGTGAGGTCGTTCTTTCAATTCTCACTAGCTACAATCTCATTTATTTTTTCAACTTTTTTCTTTTTTGAACCCCCTTAGTGAAAATCCTGCCTCCGTCATTGGTTACACATCGTGTAGGTCGGTGTGGATGGAATGGAAGTTAGCATCCGGAATCTTGTGCTGGAAAGAATGTGCAACCAAAATTTAAAGATAAGTTCTACAGAGTTCTATTAGACCAATTATGTTGTATGGGGAAAGTGCTGGCCAGTCAAGAACTCCCATATCCAGAAGATCAAAGTTACAGAAAAGAAGATGTTGAGATTAATGAGCGAGCATATTAAGTTGAATAAGATTAGGAATGGAGATATTTGGATAAAGGTGGCGTGACCCCCATAAAAGACAAGATGCGAGAAGTGAGATTTAGATGGTTCGGGCATGTGAAAAGGAGAAGCTTAGGTGTCCCAATAAGGAAGTGTGAGCGGTTGGTTTTGCTTGGTATGAGAAGAGGTAGAGGGCGACCAAAGAAGCATTGGGCAGAGGTGATCAGATAGGACATAACACGGTTTCAGATTAACGAGAACATGACCCTTGATAGGAGGGTGTGAATGTCGAGAATTAGGGTAGAAGGTTAGTAGGTAGTCAAGTATTTTTCTGTTCTGTACTGGGATTTTTAGGTTTATAGTGTCGTGTTCTTAGATTACTAGTGTTACATGATGCTTTCCTACTATCTTCTGCATTGGTTTATTAATATCATTTTGCCGTATTTACTACTTGTTGCTAATGCTTCTTCTCGTTTGATATTATTACATTTCCGGCCTTTATGATTGATATTACTTGTTTCTAGTGTTAGCTTTGTATCTTCTTGAGCCGAGGGTCTATTGAAATTAGCCTCTCTACCTCCTAAGGGTAGGGTTAAAGTCTACGTATATACGATCTTCTCCGGACTTCACTTGTGAGACTAATTCGAAAGTCAATAATCCTATGCAAAATAATCACCAATGTTGATAAATGTTCATGTTTCCCTTTTATTTGTTTACTATTTCTGAAAATTACCTATTTCACCAACCATGACTCTAAACAGACGAGTGATCATTGACCACCTAAGAAATAATGATAAACATGCGTGTATGGTTTTTATAACTAGATTAGAAGCACTCTAAGATCATCTTTCTGTATTTATTTCTGCGATATAGTTCACTTGAAATGAAAAGAAAGGTAATAATATATACATATAAACAGTGACTTCCAAGGTTTTTCCAAGTTCAGAAGAAATTAGAACTTATATATGGTCTTGTTTTGCAATTAATAAAGAATTTGATTACTTCTTTTCATCCTATATATACAATCAAACCTCTTTATAACAGCCACATTTATTCTGATATTTTTTTAGTCGTTATAGTGAAGTGTTGTTATAGAGGATATATATAACAAAACATGAAAATTTAGTTCCGAAAAAAAAATATGACTTTTTTATTAAATGGTTGTTATTTAAGAATATTGTTATAGATAAGTGTGACTATGAAGATGTTACGAGATACCATGATAAAATGTCTAAATCTAACATTATTAATCAACAAGCTATGTCAAATAATGCAGTATTTTATTGAGAATCATTTCACTACTGTAAAAAGAATTTGACAACTAATGAATAGATAAAGCTTCTGAAAGAATTAAAACAAAATAATGAAGAGACAGAAAATTTGAAGATTAATTCCATAGTTGTGAATCTATAACTTTGACACAAGGACAGAAGGCCTTGTATTGATATCAATTGATGGTTATGAAATTATTTACTGTAAATACCTAATAAGTGGAATAACCCCAGATTAAAATTTTCTAGTGAGAGAAGGACTAGTTACAACTAATCTCTACCTCAACAACTCCTCCAATTCCATCCTCAATTCCTCCCAAACCTCCAGATTCGACTACCTCCAAACATACTACATAACCTTTAGCCATCCCTGTCACTAACATACACACACCTTCATCTTCCTCTTTCAAAGATAAATTACTAGCAAACTCTTCAGATAAAATCATTTCCATTAAGATGGCAAACGTTTCTATGCAACAGAATCTGGGAACGATAATGAGACTATTGATCAAGATATGGACAACTATGAGGAAGATCTGCAAGTTAACCTCTCACCAGAAGAACTCAAGAGAATCTACTACCCATGGAGATTCTCGATAATCATAAAACTCCTTGGTAAGAGAATCCAACACCAATACCTTGAGCGAAAAGTACAAGACATGTGGAAAATCACAGAAACCTTCCCTTTAATTGACCTGGGAGCAGATTACTACATCGTAAAATTCAACTCGGAAGGAAACATGGCAAGTGTTCTTGAAAATGGACCATGGTTTATAAATGGACAATGCCTATCAATACAGAGATGGTCTCCAAATTTTATAGCAATAGATGCTAAACTACACATTTCAGCCGTTTGGATTTGCCTACCCCACCTACCCACAGAATTCTACGATGGTCTAATGCTACAGAAAATTGGCAATAAAATCGGAGAACTCCTCAAGATCGATGCATGCACATCTACAACTGTGAGGGGCAGATATGTTCGACTTTGTATTGAAATTCCGATGGACACACCAGTGAAAATTCATATCTTCATTGGATCCAACAAACAAACAATACTATACGAGGGAGAACACTTTCTATGCAAAAACTATGGTCGACTAGGCCACACCATGCCTCACTGACTCTCTGCAAAAGACACTACTGATAGCTTGGACGAAATGGGGCAACAAGAGATGATAAAAAGACTGCCATTAAATAAAATTTCTCCTGCAGAAGATGAATGGCAAACCGTCTCGTTTACAAGAAAACGAAACGTCTCACCTCGAAACAGAGCTCCTACTCCCACTGATGTAAAAGGTATCAATGTCAAAATCTTGAATGCACAAACGGGTAAGTAGTTAAATACGCAAAAGCTTAAATATGTCAGTAAAGATCTTGCTGCTAAATCTGACAACAACACACGACGATCCCAATCCCCCACAACAAATCCTCTCCATGACCATCTTGGTAATACGAACAAGTTTGCAGAATTGCAACTCCAGCCCACTGTTTTAGATGAAACCACCATGACTTCGAATAGGGGTTTTACTAATGACCAATGCATGGGCTTTGACATAGACAAAAATGCCAAACTCCTCAACCACGAAGCAACCAATCATTAACATCTCCCCCATACTCCACCCCTACTAATCAGTCACGCCCTAATAATATTCACCCTACTAATTGTATTACTAACCACTGTTGGAAAGAAAAAGGAAATTTAAGGGAGAAAGTGAACAGAGAATAGAGCAAAAGAAAAGAGTAGATACTGCCTACTTCTTTGTTTCCGGTTCATGGTGAAACTAACGAGACCTGCCTATTAAATAGGCTTACAATGAAACTGAAATGCTGAAATTTAGGTACCCACTAATTACTAGTTAGCTACTAATCTACCACTATATTTAACCTTGCTAAAATAAAGGGAACTAACTAACAACCTCCTAAAGACTTGGTCAAGTATCTTTGAATCACTTCTCAACAATCCCCCTTGATTCAAACCTGCAAACTCCAAGTTGACCTCTGAAGAACTCGTGCTTTGCTTGCGGAAGTGACTTCGTGAAGATGCCTGCTATTTGCTCATTTGTATCACAAGACTTCAAAGTAATTTCTATAGTAGAAACAAGACCTCGAATATAGTGATAGCGAATATCAATGTGCTTTGTTCTACTGTGAAATGCTGGCTTCTTCGTCATCGCAATAGCAGATATATTGTCACAAAAATCTTAGTCGCACCAGTTGGTTTTTGATTAAAGTCTGCAACAAGTCTCCTTAACCAAACTGCTTGACAAGCTGCAGAGGTTGCTGCAATATATTCAGCCTCTGAAGTTGATAAGGCCACTACTTCCTACTTCTTTAAACTCCTNAATACCATTCACTGCCATTTTTTCTTTTGCTCTCACACTTCCTCTTTTGTATCACTCAAATACTCAGTTGATATAAGCCTCACGACTCACTCAATTTCCAGAAAGGAACCTTGCTCTGATACCAGATTTGTTGGAAAGAAAAAGGAAATCTAAGGGAGAAAGTGAACAGAGAATATAGCAAAAGAAAAGAGTAACTACTGCCTACTTCTTTGTTTCTGGTTCATGGTGAAACTAACGAGACCTGCCTATTAAATAGGCTTACAATGAAACTGAAATGCTGAAATTTAGGTACCCACTAATTACTAGTTAGCTACTAATCTGCCACTATATCTAACCTTGCTAAAATAAAGGGAACTAACTAACAACCTCCTAAAGATTTGGTCAAGTATCTTTGAATCACTTCTCAACAACCACGACAGTACCCACCAATCCCCCACTAGCATTAATACCACTAAACCATTTATAACCCAATCTATGGACCCTAATAACCTTTCAAATAAAACCCCTCGCCACCTGTGTAAACTCTCTGCATGTGAGAACCGCATGGTAGAAAATAATCCACCAAAATCCCTCGAAAATGCTTCAGAAGATCTATTTCAAAATCCCTACGCCACCCCAAACCTTCTGCATGCCACTAGAATCTATAAGTATTGATCTTCCTATACGTACTATTCTCACTCTTTCTTCTCAAGCTAACCTCCGTATATACCAAAACACAAACCATGTCAAGAATTCCCTTATCTTTAAGGAGACGCCACAAGCTCATCCAGATCCTGCACTAACAACACAATCTCACAATGAGCAACCNCCCCCCCCCAGTTTACTACATATCTCCACCTACCCCACACAACCATCAACCTCTATCCTGGCGCGAAATGGGGCTACTAGGCCATGCAATATTGTTCAATATGATAATAAATGGGCAGGAGACAGTGTTGATCATCCAAAACTCCTAATATCTAGCACAACTAGTCTTCAAGGGGATGTACTTTGCCATGAAAAACTATGTCAATAAAATGTGGATCAACCAAATCCTCCAACCCTTAGCTCCAAATCTCAATCCCAACCTAGTCCAGGACATGCATGCACACTGGAATCTCCCACCACACTACCACAACCAAACTCAAACACTACCACCCCTCAATATGCCATTCTTCCCACCAAAGGAGCTCACCACTCTCAAGCCTATCTTTGTGCCATGGGATACCCAACCTCACCAAGCCCAGACCCCCCCACAGGAGACTGCTCCAACCCAAATGCAAGAAAATGCACCACCTCCAGAAAGGAACCCATCCCCAAGCCAAGAAATCGAAACAGGAGAAATAGAGCCACACCTCATCGAACCGACAATAGAATTTGCAAGCCTAAGTGAGGTAAAGGTATTACTGTTCAGGGAGATACAGGACAAGAAATTCATCTTCAGTTTTCCAATGGCACTGACCAAATTCTCCTTGGATTCAGGCCCCCCAGGATCCAATTGTGGGGAAACATGCAGCAATCCTACCTTGCCTCAAGAGAACCCCACCTCCCTCACCGGAGGAGGGGAGGAATGCAAACAACCCCCAAAACCTTCTAATGAATAAACCTGCTAGGATTATTATGTGGAACGTGCGTGGTGAAAACAATAATAACTTTCGTAGACACTTTAGTGATCTAATTGATACTCACAAGCCTTGTGTAGTGGCACTCCTTGAAACAAAAATGACCTCACACACAACTCTTCTAAACGATCACGACTTCACTAATATGATTGAGATACCTGCGGAAGGGCAAGAAGGAGGAATGGTCATCTTGTGGAACATCAACTATGTGAATGTCCACAATTTCATCAGAAGAGACCAAGTTATTCATGCAATGATCGAGGTAATTACAACTCGCAAAACTTGGATCTTTAGTTCAATTTATGCTAGTACATTCAATGCCAAGAAAAATATGTTATGGAAAAATCTTAAAAATATTTACTGTAACTACAATGGACCATGGATGGTGGGAGGTGATTTTAATGACGTTCTAATGGACCAAGACAAGCTTGGTGGTAGACTTGTTAACCTTAATAGAATGTCACTTATTTGGAAATACGTTAGCGATTGTAATAATTGATATATGATTTAAAGGTTGCAAGTTCACTTGGTCTAATTATAGAAAGAAGTCTAAGGGTCTAATTATGGAGCGTCTTGATCGTATATTTGTCAATGAAAATTGGCTAAACCTTTTTCCAAAGCTTTTGTTATCCACCTCCCAAAAACTTATTCTGACCATAATCCATTATTACTTACCCTAGGCACCAATGAAAATAACATTAGTCCTAAAACCTTTTCGTTTAGAACTCTTTTGGTGCAACCATCCGGAATTTGTTAGTATAGTTTATTCTAGTTGGACTAATAATAATGTGATCAATGCAACTCATCAATTCCGCGACCAAATTATAAAATGGAAAGACACCACGTTTGGAGACATTTTTAGGAAAAAAAGGAAAAATTCTGGCGAGACTAAACGACCTCCAAACTTCCCCTTATTATCATACTAGCATTTTCCTTCAAAATCTGGAAGATGAACTCCAAAGAGATTATAATGGATTATTAAAAATGGAAGAGGATTATTGAAAAATTAGATCCAGAAAAACTTGGCTAAATGACGGAGATGCAAATACTAAATTTTTTCACATCAGTGCCTCTAATCTCCAAAGAACTAACAAAATAGTCTTTTTTAAAGATGACAATGGTAATTACTTTGATAATCAAGAAGGCATTCTAGAAAACACCTCTAAATATTTTCAGACCCTTTTACCACCTCAAAAACAACTACCAATTGGAAACAAATCATAAACGCCACTACCAGTTTCTCTAACCTTAATTTATCATCCTTGGATAATCCCCTAACAAACACTGAAATTACCAATGCCCTATACCCATTCTAACCATTCAAGGATCCTGGACCTGATGGTTTACATCCCTTTTTTTTTTCAAAAATATTGGCACATTGTAGGCCCCTCGATCACACTATTTTGCCATCAGGTGTTTGAGAATTGGTCTATCCCTCACCCCATGAATAACACTTATATCTGCCTTATCCCTAAAGTTCCTAATGCAAATAACCTTAAAACTTTAGGCCAATTGGGCTTTGCAATACTATCTATAAAATTATCACCAAAATAATTACAAACAAAATTAAACCATTCCTAGATACTATCATTAGTCCATACCAGGCCAGCTTTATGAAAAATCGCAGGGCCAGTGACAATACAATAATAATCCAAGAGCTCATAAAATCCATCAATAAAAAAAAAGAGCAAAATTGGTAATATGCTTATAAAAATTGACTTGGAAAAAGCCTTTGATAGACTTGAATGGTCTTTCATTTATCAAACCTTTCTCCACCTCAAATTCCTCCCAAAGATCACAAAATTAATTATGTCTTGCATAACCACTAGCCAAATATCAATCTTGGTTAATGGTCAAAAAACGCACTACTTCATCCCTAGCAAGGGTATTCGTCAAGGCGGTCTCATATCCACTTATATTTTCATTCTATGTATGAAAATGTTATCTCGCCATATAAATCATCTGGTCGATATTTATCTTTGGAACCCAATCAATATAACACCCAAAGGTCCTCAATTCTCTAACATTTTTTTTGCGGATGATCTAACCCTCATGGGTGAGGTCACTTAAAAAAACTGCCAAACTATCCTCACCTGTATTAACCAGTTTTGTGACCACTCCGGACAAAAAGTTAACCACCAAAAATCGAGGATTTACTTCTCCACAAATTGTCACAAAAATGATATTTGTTACGTCTCAAATCAATTAGAGATTAAAAGTACTAGTCACTTCGGGAAATACTTAGGTTTCCCCATTCATAACCACTTCCCCAAAATCAAAGATTTCTTCTTCATAATCGATAAATTACGCTCTAGACTAGCCAATTGGAAAATAAATTTCCTTAACATAGCAGGTCGAACTACTCTCGCAATATCTACACTAGCCAACATTCCTAACTATTTAATGCAATTTACCCTCCTACCTAGTAAAATTCTCCAAAATTATAGATCGTACTATTAGACATTTTATTTGGGGAACAACAGATAGCAAAAAAAAAATTGCATCTTCTCAACTAGGGAACATTCACTTTAGAAAAATCTATGAGGGGAATTGGTATAAAAAAAGGCATGTTCCAAAAATAAAGTTTTACTAGCAAATCTTGCTTGGAGACTTTTGAACTACAATCATTTTCCTTAGGCTAATCTTAATAACTAAATATATCACTAATTCTCCAAAAGACTCTTCCTTTATATGGAAAAGTCTGAAAGTTGGTTGACATATTTGCTCCAAAGGCACGACTTGGGTAATTGGCAACAACTCTAGTCTTGACATATGGAACACTCGTTGGATACCTAATTGTCAAACACTCTGTAACCTTCTGATAGGGCCTCTCAACAAATCAGACCTAACTATCACACCCAAAGACCTCTACCAAAATAATAATTGGAACCTCAATAAAATTTCGTTTGACATTACCCCCATAATCATTAATAAAATAAATTCTATAATTATCCCCTCCGGTACCCTAGCTGATAGGATATACTAGGGAGAAAACTCTAATGGCTCCTTCACTATCAAATCCTGCTACAAGCCTATTAACGATCAATTCAACAATCACCATCTTATTAATAAAGAATTTGATTGGATATGGAACCTAAATTGTCCTAACAAGATCAAGTTATTTCTATGGCTTTGTTATCATGAGAAGATTCCTTATAGAAAATATTTACAACACATTGGCCTAAACATAGACTCAACATGCACTAGTTGTCGCAAAGGGGAGGAAAGTATCGAGCACATTTTCCTTCATTGCAATTTGGCCAAAAAACTTTGGCACTCTCTACTTCAGCAACCATTGATTTGCCCCCCCCCCCCCATTAGTAATCATACTAGCCACCAGATACTCGAGCTAAAAAATATGAAACCTCACTACGGAAACTCTCTCACAATCGGTAACATATTGGAATGAGAAGATATTTTTCCTTTTACCATATGAAATCTCTGGGTTAATAGAAATAACAATAATAGCAACAATACCTCTCACTCTTTATTAGCATCCACAATCATGAAGCATGCCTTAGAATATAAGCTCTTCACTGACAGGGAAAACAACATCTCAAAGCAAATCCCTTTACATATTAAATGGCATGCCCCTCCAAAAGGTTGGTTTAAGCTTAATGTGGATGGTGCCTTTCGAGGAGAAGCAGCACTCTCAGGGATAGGAGGACTCATTAGAGATGCAGACTCCAAATGGATCTTTGGATTCACCAAATCAATACAGGCAGATTCTCCTAGTCCTTTCCATGCAGAACTCCAAGCAATCCACCAAGGACTAGCCCTTGCAGTAACTTACAATTTCACGCCATTAGAGATAGAAACAGACTCCACGATGGCTATACAATATCTTGAAAAAGGACACATGCCTTATAATAATATTATTTTTGACTACAGATGTTTAATGACCAAGGTGGAATGAGTGGTACTCAGACATAACTGCAGGGAAGGAAACAAGGCTGCTCATCAAATGGCAAAGGAAGGATCCAAACAATCCACCCAAAACAAACTTTTATCGTTTAATGTTCCACCTATCTTTGTCGAGTCCAGGATGCTGGAGGACAAGATAGGCGTAGTTGTAGTTCGTAAACTCTCCTTTAGTGTTTGTAAAAGCCTAGCTGCATTAGGCAATATCAATGCCATCCATGGCATCTGTGGCAACAGTACTTGTAGTAACGCTACCTAGCTTTCTATGAATAAAATTTCTGGTATTCTCCAAAAAAAAAAAAAAAAAAAAAAAAAAAAAAAAAAAAAAAAAAAAAAAAAAA
>ML377976.1:44187-55868 GCA_005239525.1 Nicotiana knightiana | reverse complement strand
GGCCTTAGCCAGGCGTTAGAGCCCTAACGCCAGGGGCTGCCTGGCCTTACCCAGGCGTTTGGGTTGTAACGCCAGGGTCCCTGGACGGCCAGAAATCGAGTTTTGACGGGTTTTAAGTGTTTCAAAGTTAGAATAGAAGTCTTTGACACGTTTAGGGTTCATCCTAAACATATAAATAGACCCAAAAACATCACATTGAGGGACTTTTGGACAGGGGGATTCGACAGAGGACTTTTGACAGAGGATTCTACTTAGTTTTTCTTCTCTTCTCTTCTTTTAGTTTTATAGTTTATTAGTTCTAGAGTATTGGGTGTTACATGAACGTTGTAGTTGAAGCTTGAATTATTCTTATTGTTTATCTTAATTGGTTTGTTTATTCAATCTTGTGCTTAATTATTCAATTGCTTGATCACCAATTGACTACTATCTACGAATCTAGGGTTGAACTCGGGAGAGGGAATTCTAGATTGCATATAAGATTGGGTAGAGCAAGATCTTAACCCTTCAGGGGAGCGGATTTGCGGTTAGGATAGGAATATACCTAATCGCCTTGCTTGGTTATTATACGGGAATTATTAATGCGTTCTTGTTAATCCTGATTCCATAGGAATATAGGCATTAGGTTAACTTGAATAGGCGAGTTGTACTTCGGGAGAAGGCTACGAGCAATATTAACCTCGTCAATCAATAAACCTGATTAGAAGATTTAGGTTGAAAACTCAACGTGATTGTTTAACAACCCATAACTCTAGAATATCAATTTACCTTGAATTCATCTTTAAGTTAGTTGTCTATTTAATCTTTTGATTTACTATTTTAGATTAATTCTAGTTAAATATTTGTTTGAGTCAGTTTAGTTGATAGTTAATCATAAGTCCCTGTGGGTACGATATCTGGACTTTAAATCCTATATTACTTGTGACCATGTACACTTGCGTGTGCATTGGGAAATCAACCAACACACTCCTCGAGGTCCACAACTGTGGGTCCCGTCCAAACTCGAATTATATGAATTAGTCCAAACAAAGATTGTATATTTTAATTTTACTTGATCATCTTTCTTGACATGGCATCGTGGAATGATAATTGGTCGAATAGTGAGTACTCTTATTATGATGATCCTTGTCCGTATTGTGGAGGACCACACATGTACCAATATTGTCCATCTCAAACTAATGNGGCAAAGGTGGGGGGGGGGGGGCATAGTTTTTTAGCATAGAGGATCACCCCGTGCAACATAAATAATACTTCGTAACTCCCTCGAGGTGGGGGTGTTACTCGTATTATTCAGCGGGCAAAGACTATCATCTCCTGCTACCCCATTATATCTTTAAGTTGTTTACCTAAAAAGCGTACTAATTGATTCTAAATCGTACCTTATGCATGCACTACCCGTCCCATAACTATAGTCCATGAGGCGTTTGGACCTCTATCTTGGGTGGTTCTAGACTTAACTTAGGTTGCTCAAAAATGAGAAAACTAGGCGACATACAAAACAAGTTGGACTTTCATGTATAAACAAATAAGAGCTCAAGTTAGCCTCCATACTTACGCAACAAATGCACACAAACAAATTACGCATTTGACAGTTACAGATTTTAGACAAATTAAAGTTATTGAATCCTATAGACATGATCTCTATGTGATTCAGGATTTTTAATGGGCAGACAGTTTTATATGCAAAATCCATTTTTCTAATACGACCTCTAAGTAACTACGCAGTTGCCTACTGATTATGGGTTATAAACAGTTAAACCTATAGGTAGGATTTCTAGGTGATTCGGTGCAGTATTTGGCAATGATAACTGTAGAAGAATATTCAGAATTGCTTGATTGGATCCTATAGGCATGCTTTCTAATAATGGAGATGACACAGTGTTGAAAGTTCAACATTAGCACTTAAAGGAATCAATCAGGATAATCAATAATTAAGACTGACTTGAGGTCCTATAGGCATGATTTCTATAGTCACAATTGAGACTGATTTTAGATCCTATAAGTATGATTTTCTAAATTGTAGATTAGGTAGAATGTAAATTAACAAAATCCTATAAAGCCTAATGCATATGCACATTGAGACTTTGGTCATTTAATCTCCTATAGGCATCGTATCTAACATGTAGAAGCAGAACATATTTGAGCAAAGTAGAGCACCTATAGGCAGGATTTCTAACGCATAATAGCAGAACATATTTGAGCAAAGTAAAATACCTATAGGCAGGATTTCTACACATTTCAATGCTAATATTAAGATAAACCCCCTTTTCCTAATTTTACTAATACCCCAATTGTTATTACAACATTATTACAGACCCAATGAATGGAATAAATTACAAAATATAGCTATAGTGAGCCCACAACACGACCAAAATATACCCAGCCAGGTCAGGCCTTCATTCTTATGTCCACATAGTTTACAACAACCCAGAAATCATATCTTCATTTACATAAAGCAGCCAGAAACCATTCGATTCATCCAGTAGGTAAAAACAGAGTTGAGCAATTGGAACCATGACCCTAGTGTGTCAGAGTTCCCAAGGGCTTCAAGAACCTAGGGTAGTGCTCACGCTACGGAGATTGATAGAGGGAATTAAGAAAAAAACTAAGGACCATGTCTTAGTGTGTCAGAGTTCACAAGGGTCTCCATTGGACCCCGAGCAGTGCTTATACTAGGGAGGTCAAATGATAGAACCTAGGTAGCCCTGGCTTTCAGCCGGCTAAGAATGAGAACTTAAAAGAGCCCAGGTAGTAAGAGAATAAACTAAGGTTGAGGGAAAACACTAAAGGATGCAAACATAATCAAGTTGAGCACACAGAACAGACAATAGAACAAGCTTAGGTTTTATGAAATTTAGTTTAAATTTGCAGGATTGATGTGCACAAACTCATAGTAAGAAAAAAGTTCAAATTATGCTAAGTATAGATGCTAGTGTCATAAGAAGGAATCATATCAATTGGAAACAAAACTTAAACAGGATGAGAACAAATCAAGGAAACTACTGGGAAGTCAAGACACAGTAGAAGCATACTAATAATGAACATGATCAAATGTGATACATAGGTAGGACATCATCACAACAAATTCAGGAAACAAACTTATGCTATATAGTTAATGAATACATTCATGCTTAGTCAACTAATCCATTAAAAGGGATATGAAAGCATGTTAAAGTAACAAGGTTAATAGCAAAGTTAAACCCTAAAGAGATGGCTAAAGTGCAAAGGTTCTAAACATCAGCAACACATATGCTAGACAAACTTGAAAATAAATTAATTAGCTCAAATCAGGTTTAAGCATGTCTCAGATTACCAACGTAATGGAGTTAAAGATTAGAAAGACCTAAAATTGAAGTAAAGCAATCAGAATTGCATATGAGAACAACCCAGAAAATACATTAAACTACAATCTCCAGAAGTGAAAACATATGCAAATGACAGGTATATAAGAATGAAGTGACAAAAGTTCGGTACTCAGCATTTAAGCGAAAAACAAAAAAGAACGGAAGTCCACAATATTCTGAATATCAACGAAGAGCAAGAAACCAAAATTTCTGGCATTGGCTTTCAGCCGGCCAAGAACCAGAATATAGAATAAGAGTATTAGAGAACAAAGAGCATGTAACTTCAAATTTTTAGTAAATCCCTTAACGATTCCAGTCTCAAAGGGGAATGGGGATGGGTTTATATTGTAGTGGAAATTGAACACCCAAACAAGGAAAATCATCAATCAAACACTGGAAAGGAAAGAACATCACATGCAATCGCAATCAGTAAGGAAAAGAGAGAAATTTCAAACCCTAATTTTTTGGGAAAATGAAAAATCGGCGAAATCTAAAAATGAAAAATCAAACATTACACAGAATAGGATGAATATAGACAAAATATCACTTAAAATGAAAGAATCGAACAAATTTTGGTTCGATCTAAAAAGATCTGAAAACCTTAGTTTTAGGGTATGTACGAATCAACAGAAATATACAGAGATTCTTACCCATAATAGAACAAGAGTGAATATAGACGGAATAGCGAAAAGGTCAAGGATTTGAACCGACTTTGGTTTGATTCTTATGAGATCCGCTTGCCATGTTTAGGCAAGCAGTATAGAAAAGGATCCAGTACTAGAGAGAGATCATATATGGTAAGAAACTGCCGTGGGATTCCCTGTTAGGCGGGATTAAGAGAGAAATTTTGGGAGAAGACGGTTAGGGTTTGATATATAGAAGGGGGTTTGAGAGAGTTCAAAGGCGGCGGGTGAGAAACAATGTCTCTAGGGTTTGGGGGGTCGGGTTATAAGAGAAAAGGGGTTGAGGGTTGTGAGTCGTTGATCATTTTTGATCAACGGTTGTGGTTTAAGGGGTATGGGTCGATTTGGACGGGGAAGGATTGGGATTAGGTGTTATTCGGATGAGGTTTGGGTAGTTTAGGTCCGAAAATAAGTAAGATTTGGGCTGATATTTAAATACCCTATTTTAATAAATAAATAATTTATAAAAATAATTAATAAAAAAAAATATCATTTGTGCACTAAAGTGATTGAAAATAACTATTTAATATTATAAAAATATAAAAAGTTATTTTCTGCATAAATAATGTAATTATACATGTATATGGGCTATTATTGCAAAAATGTGCAATTAGCCTTAAAATGTAAATGTAATTATAAGAAATGCACCGAAAAACATTTAAAACCTCATGTTGGTATAATAATAAGTAAAATCATCATAAAAATAATTCGGAGAATAATTATTGGATATTTATATAATAAAATGCAGAAATAAATTGGTTTAAAGCTTTTAAAAATTATGAAAATACTTGTGTGTGCTTATAAATCAGATGATGATGCATGTGCACTATTTTTAAAGTGTGTAAATATATATATATATATATATATATATATATATATATATATTTAAAATATGAGAGAAAACTTGGGTATCAACACTCTAAACACACACTTAAATATGCTCGCTTGTCGAATATAATAACTATAATATCGTATCCACATGAATTGGATTTAAACAATATTTTTGTAGCTTCTAGTCTTATGTCAACAATTTGGAGTTGTGTGAATTAAAACTAAAATTAACTAAGAGTCTAAACTATTGGTTAATGACAATCAAAGCAAGTATTAAGCAAAGAGAGATATCAATTGGGAGAAAATAGGGTTGATAGGATAGGTGCAAGACAAATGTTTGGGATTTAACTCTAGATTATTCACTTCTAATGTTCAAGTGAGTCTCTCGAATTCACTTGGTTATTAGTTCAGTTGATTAGTAGAAACTCCTCTCTCGATTAAGTCCCAACCTCAAAAGATGAACCAATTCTAAGTACTTGAAGATATGAAAGAATTTGTAGTGGATTGGTCTTTAGGAGAACCTCTTTCGATTATCCTCCTAACCTAGTTTAATCAACAATTCAACTAGCCTCTTTCGATTACTAAGAATAATTAATAACTTCAACCAACTAAATATAAAGCAACAATATCACAAGTTATGCCTCTCTCGATTACATGAACTAGTGAATATAGAAGCAACAATTAAAATATCCAAAATGATTCAATATATAAAAACTAGAGTTAATTATCCACAAGTACCAATACACCAAATCCATCAAACCCTAACGAGAACTACTCCATAGATTTGGAGTAATTCATCATAACAATGTTTAAATCAAAGGAATACATAAAACGATCCAAACTTTTGTCTTGAGTGAGGACTGAATGATGAAATCCTTGCGCTTTTGCTTCTCCACCTCCTCCTTAGATTCTTTAGGTCTTAGATGTGTCAAAATTTTCAAAAATACCATTTTTCCATGTATATATACCAAGTAGGGTCGGGCCCAAATAATTACACCTTCTCATACGCGAAAAAGTACACTTTTCAAAGACAGGACGTGCGCGGTCGCGCACTTGGATTTGTGCGCACACACTTTTCACACTATTCTTCCCCATATGCGTGGTCAGTGCGTGGCCGTGCACCTGACTCACTCTTTTCACCCTGCTCAACAATATATTGCGGAGCCCAAATGGAGTTCTGAGCGAAAAGTTATGTGTATTTTACGAGATAGTGCGCAATATGCCTGCTCGATTCTTCGTTCGTTCTTATCATCCATTGATACATGAACATGATCTCAGCTTAATTCCTTGGGCTTTTACTCAGACTTCAAAGCTCCAATTCACTTGAATTCATTCCATAACATCTACATAGCTGAAATTACTCCTACAAGGCATAAAACACATAATTAGTGCAAAATACTAGCGATTAAAGCTCAAACTCAACTAAAGTGCAGTAATTTGGAATGTAATAATCAACTAAAATATGAGATTATAGCCTACCATCACCAACAACGCAAAATGTTGGTTTTTACTCGCTCACCAACAACGACTCTTTGGTTTTTACTTGCTCACCAAAGAAACGAATAATGACACAACCTTTAAGGACACATTGACTTTCCTATATTTTTCTGTCTCTCTTCACTCTTTTTTGTACACATTAGATCTAGTAAAAGTCAATTACAATGCTTGTTAAGAAAAAAATAAAGAACTTGCAGTTAGGTAGATAATTGTACAAAAGGTTGCGTACGCATGAATGTCTTCAACTCTTCTTTATATAGTTGTTCTTCTTGCTTCCAATGTACTTGAATGCTGATCCATATTTTCTATCAATCTTCCTTGATTTGGTTCCCTGATATCTTGCACAATCGGCGTGCATGGTTAGATTGCCTTCACAATTATTGCATGGTGCCCTGATTTCTTGTGGTCGTATTCATTTCTCATTCTTGGGCATGACCCAAGGGATTTATATTTCCTTCACAATTATTGCTATCCATAGAGAGAGTTTAGCTAATTGTGGAAACCATGTACTGGTTTGTACTATTTGTTTGTCATAGGATTTTGCCTTGATCTTATCCTTATTGAATCTGGTGTATTCATGGGCAGGAGCTTCTTGATCTCCATGGTTGATTGTCTACAATATCTTTTCCTTGTACAAATCCTTGATTTATGCCATCTAGTTTTATATCATAATCATATTATTTGAGCCTCCTTTATTTCTTTTCCTTTTTGAGCACCAAAGGTATATTCTTCAATATCCCATATACTCATAACTCTTGTTTCCTTCTTTGACTATAGAAAAAAGTATCTTTTCATTCACAATGTAGTATCACTGTCTTCTTTGATTTTTCTTCCTTAATTAGATACATCGTGTAATTTCTAATGTACTATTTATCAAGTGTAGTACCAATGTTCCTCTCATAAGGTAGTAGATCTTCAATATAGAAAATATTTCCTTTTGAAAAAATCTTAAATATCTTTGAACTCCTGTTATATGGGAAGTATTTCTTTCTTGATCTTGGGAAATAATCTCTTTCCATAATATAGATTGTACTACCTCCATAATATATTTTCTTCCCATAAAAAAATATATTCTTCATATTATATTGGAAATAATCTTGAAAAATAATCTCTTTCCATAATACAGATTGTACTATATCCATAATATATTTTCTTTCCATAGATAATGTATTCTTCCTTGGCCTTGAAATATATTTTCCATGTAGTATCTTCCTTCCACAAAATAATAGATCTTTTCCAAAATTCTAGCAACTTTCCTTTCAAGATATTTAAAACTTTCCTTCCATAATTTCCATAGAGTCCTCTTTTGATGTTGTAGTAAACCATTCAATATTTAAAATATGACTTTCAAATATTATACCTTATGTAATGACCCGGCCGGTCATTTTGACAGTTATAACCCCGATCCCCTGTTTACTGTTTTCCCCGTATCTCTTTCTGCTTATGTGTCTTGCCGGGAGGTGTTGGTTGTGGTTTCAGAGTATTTTGGGATACTTAGTCCATAAACAGAAGCTTAAGTCTTAGGATTTTTACCGTATTCAGAACTGTGTGAAGACAACTCCGGAATGGATTTTCATCGGTTCCATTAGCTCTGGAGAGTGATTTTGGACTTACTAGCGTGTCCGAATTGTGTTTTAGAGGCATGTAGCTCACTTAGGCTTGAAATGGCGAAAGTTAAATTTTTGGAGATTTTAACCGGCAGTGAAATTTTTTATATCGGGGTCTGATTCTGATTCCGGAACTTGAAAAAGGTCCGTAATATTGATTATGACCGGTGTGCAAAATTTGGAGTCAATTGAACGTGATTTGATAGGTTTCGATATCTGTTGTAGAAATTATAAGTTTCAAGTTCATTAAGTTTAAATCGGAGGGTGATTTGTGTTTTTTGCATTGTTTGATATTATTTGAGGGCTCGACTAAGTTCATATGGTGTATTAGGACTGGATGATATGTTTGGTCGAGGTCCCGGAGTCCTCGGGTGTGTTTCAGATGCTTAACGGATCGTTTTGGACTTGTTGGAAATTGCTGAAAATCTGGTGTCATTTTGTTGGTTTCCTTCATCGCGTTTGCGAGAGAGGTCTCGCGTTCGCGTAAGGTATCTAGAAGACCGGATGAGTTGTTCTTTCCGTTCACAATATGATTCACGCATTCGCGATGGTGTGGATGCTTTAGCTTACACGTTCCCGATATGGTCCTCGTGTTTGCATAGAGGAACAGTCAGATGGGGCTCCAGGTGATTAGCCTACGCGTTCGCGATGAGGGTCCCGTATTCGCGTAGGGTCAGGCAAGGTAAGCTTCCATGTTCGCGAGTGGGTTCTCGCGTTCACGAAGAAGGTCTGGAAATAAAGAAAAGTTTGTGCTTCGCGAACGCGAGGGTTTGGCCGCGATCGCGAAGAAGAAATCACTGGGCAGACTTATATCATTTCAAAAACGAGGGTTTGGCCATTCTTATCAAAACTTGAGTTTGGGAGCTCGGATTTGGACGAGATTTTGAGGGATTTTCAGAGACATCATTTGGGTAATAATTCTACACTTCATTTTGGTTATATCCCAATAATCTATCATTAATTACATCTTTAATTTCGGATTTTGGGTTGAAAACTTGGGAAAATGGAAGAAGCTCTTCAACTAAAATTGTGAGTTTTGAAAGGCCAATTGAGGTCGGATTTGAGTAATTCTTATATGGTTAGATTCGTGAGTGAACGGGTGTTCATATTTTGTGACTTTTACCCGATTCTGAGACGTGGGCCTGGGGAAGCTTTCTGGGACGATTTCCTAATTTCTTGCTTTAGCTTAGATTTCATTGATTAAATTAGTTTCTTATAGATATTTTTATGGTATGTAATTAATTTTTGCTAGATTTGGGCCATTTGAATTCGAATAATCGAGGAAAACTCATTATTACAGATTGATTTGAGTTTGATTCGAGGTAAGTTGCTTGACTAACCTTGTGTGGGGAAATACCCTTAGGATTTGGTACTGATATAATATGTGAGCGCCGTGTATGCGAGTGCGTACACGGGCTATTTGCTGCAAAACCTAATTTTTACTGAGTAATTACATGTTTTCACCTTAATTGAGTATACTAGCATGTGTAGTTATCTTGTTAGTCTAGAATAACATGTCTACATGTCTTAATTGCCTAACTGAACACTTTGCAGCATGCTTAGTGAATTTCTGTTTCTTTTCTTGATTTGTACTTAGCCTAAACTGTAGGTTCTCTTGTTGTAACTGTTATCCTCGTTTCGTTTGAGCTGCGTATTTACTTTGGAACTACGAGACGGTATCCCAGGAGATCCCCCTGCATATTTACTTTTGAGACTACGAGGCAGTACCTCGGGAATTCTCCCTGCACATTTGCTTTTGAGACTACGAGACGTTACCTCGGGATTTCCCCCTGCATGTTTATTTTTGGACTACGAGATGGTTTCTTGGGAGATCCCCTGCTATTTTTTATTCTGTGTTGAATTACTATTGTTGTTTTTCCTTTTGCTTAGTTCCAGTCTATTATTATACCGTATATTTTCTGTTTTATTTATTATTAACCAGTGGGCCTGACCTGACCTCGTCACTACTCGACCGAGGTTAGGCTTGACACTTATTGAGTACCATTGTGGTGTACTCATGCTACTCTTTTGCACATGTTTTGTGTACAGATCCAGGTGCTCATTATCAACTGCATTATCAGTGAGCCGAGACAGCTTTGGAGACTTCAAGGTATATCTATCACGTCCGCAGACCTCGGAGTCCCCCTCTATTCTTCCCCATGTCAAACACTTCCTGCATTTCTTTTTATTATACTCTGGAGTATAGAGATACTATTTTCTTTCTGTAGTTTGTGACTCATGATGTTCCGGGTTTCAGGAAAGCTGTGTACGTCTAGCGTTTTTGTTATTGTACATGCCGAGCGACATTGTTATTGGTTACTCAGCATCTATTGCAGTTAGTTGTTAAGTTATGCTTCCATTATTGACATTTCCGCAATTTGGTAGGCTTACCCAATCGTAGAGACTAGGTGCCGTCACGATGTGTTTCAGAGGGATGTTTGGGTCGTGACACCTTCCATGACGCTTGCAAATTAAATATCTGAAAATAATCTTCCTTGATAAATTCATCACATGATATTCTCTTTCCCTTATTTGTTTGGATCTTTACCAGCATCTTCTTTCTTGAATAAACATGTGCAAGAATAAGATTACCACAAGTAAATATTCTTTGAATAATAATTATACTGGTTTATTGTCATCAAAATTAATATGTGAAACCTTGAAACTAACAATTTTGAGTCCTAAACTTCCAATTGAGAAATTGATACACCAATCGAACTTCAATTGAAAAATTAACCATAGATTTGGACTCTTTGGTGATAAAGAAAAACACACGATCATGACTTATGCCACACGTGAAAGGAAAAATTGATCAAGTAACTCAAAAGATTTTCCAGTTGCGAGCTACAAATAAATTATTTTGTCACCCAATAAAAATGCTTTACTTTGCTGAAATTACATAAATACCGTCAAGGAATACAATTTTAATATGAAATTCCTCCGGAAGACATCTGTAATGTAGTATTGTTGTTGAGGGAGATAGCAAGTATAACGTAATTGAAACGACTAAATTTTATTTATCTAGTCAATATTCTAATTAAGGGAACAAAATGGGAAAACTTATCTCAATTTAATGACAAACTGTTTATTAGGCCTGCTAGCCTAACTAACCTTATTTCTTACCGTTGAAACGTGCCTTGAAATTCAATTTTAGTAGTTTATAATTTATTTCACATTAATGACAATCTATCTAGACATTTTCTTGTCAACAAGTATAGTGGAAATTGATTGAGGCTGTTAATACAACACATACTCAGTATATTCTTATAAGTGGAGTTTGATAAGAGTAGTGTGAACAAGACCTTATAAGGGAGATTGTTTATGATAGGCTCTCGGTTTAAGAGTTAGAATCTTATAAACGGTACTTGGTACTTTATTTGTGGGGGTGGGGGAGGGGAGGGGAGGGGAAGGACAATTGTAGTTCCAATATTCTAGTTTTCGTAAAGTGAATCAATCAGTCTGTATTCTCGGGTAATTCACAAATGATTATATAACTATGTTTTTTTTACCAAAGTCATATAACTTTGTTTTCACAAAAATCATAAAACTTTCACTAACTCACACAAAAATCTTTGTGGTCGAAAAATAAATTTTTCAATAGTATTTTCCTATTTTATATTTTCAGTCTAATAAATAATTACTCAATTAAAATAGGAGAAATATGGTATATTTTTAGCCGTCCTAAAAATAATAGCCGATAATATATATATATATATATATAT